>PVJI01011342.1:0-56469 GCA_004026765.1 Micronycteris hirsuta | reverse complement strand
TTTACTTTTTAAACTTGCTTGTAACCTGACTCCTGAAGTGCTACGTAAGCCATACATCTCTGAAGAGTATATATGCCAGCTCATGCCTCTGCTCAGGGCCCTAGATTTGGAGATTTCTCCCTAGGGTCCGCATGCGTAATAAAGGGTCTGTGACTTATACCTCTCACCAGGAGTTTGGTCGCTTCATTTTCCCGTAACAGTGCCAGGCTGCCATCCCTGCTCTGGTAGGGGAGGGAGCTGGTGCTCTAACTCTCCTCCCTGTATCCTGAAGCAGGTTCCAGGCCTGGGGCTGCAGCAGCCTTGGTCCTGGCAGATCCCAGGGACCTTAATTTCCCAGTGCAGTCTCCTCACTGTCTGTTTTTCAATGTCTTCCATAATTTTGCCTCCAAACTTCATATAAGCTGGTATTCCATTGGCTGTTCACTCTGTTCCTCAGAAGATCAGCTAGGTGTTCCAGCTGGGCACAGAGAGAACTGGGCTCCACTCCCCCCTACCTTGCCAGCATCTTCGTGTCTCTCGTACAGTTTATTTTAAATCTTGTTGAAATTTTACTTATTGTGGTAATTTTTCAATATGATATTTCTAAAATGTTGCCCTATTTTATAAGTATTTAATTTTATTAAAATGTATGTATAATTTATAGTCTTCTTTCCTACCAGATATAGATTTATATTAGAAAAAATATACTGTTCTACTTAGAGGAAAAACATGAAGAGACATTTGTAAAATGTTTATCAAAATTTGTATCTGCCAATCACTTTTTTTGTTCCAAAATTTGGTAGTAAAAATAATAACAACACTTTCTTTCAAATAGTTTATAATATAAGTTATAAAGACAACAATAAGATAATATTGTAACAGATGACTTGCTCTAAGCCAAGAAAATAAGAACCATACAAAGAGCTTTACTCTTCAGTGAGCAGTACATTCCTTGAGTTTTCCTTACATAACTATAAATACATATTCTCTGTCCAGTCAGAAAGTATGCCATGCAAAAACATATACATTAGACACTGAGCTTTGTAAATTTTTGTAAATTTCAGTTGCATTATTAATTATACAAAAATATATAAATGTATTATTTAGCATTTTGGTAACTATGAAGAAAGTCTTCTAAATGAATGACTCCATTGTAATATTTAATAATCTGTATCTCATTGAAATAGATTCCACTTGTTCAAAATCTTATGAATAATTAAATTGTTCTAATGGTTACAAAGTTAGATGTTGTCTATGATTTTCTTAAATATATATTAAATTAAATTCTGCAGGGGTTTTGTTTGCCAATCAATTTTTTTATTGCTGTTCAGTTACACTTGTCCCAATTTTTCCCTTGTCACTTTCCCTTGCCCTGCCCACCCTCCACTGGAGAGGGTCTAGTAATGGATAAGAGGGTAGGTATTGACTGAAATTATAGTCTTATGGTTTTCAATATTATTGCTGAATAAGTTGGTAGACTACCATTTCTAATGTTTTGTGTATTTTCTGTTTTTTTATTAATTATTTATGTCAACAGTTTTCAAAATTTGCTCATCCTTTGAAAAAACTAAAACTAGAATTATTTTTAAAAGGTAATTTCTTTAACCTTTATCCTTTCACCTGCATCTGATTCTTTTTTAAAGAAATTTATTATGAGATACAAGTATGCAGAATATCTTACTGTCCCTTTCATTTCTAGATGGTACAGTGCTTAGAAACATGGCTTTCGAAATCTAGCCAATCTAAGTTTCCAATTTTAGCTTTTCCACTTATCTGTGTAACTTTGAGTCAGTTCCTTAACTTGACTAAGATGCACCACACTTTTTAAAGTATATCATTGTCTAACCACTATGCTGTACACCTGAACTAATACAAAATAATACCAAATGTAAACTGTAATTGAAAAATAAAATAATAAATGACTAACTCACTAGTTAGTCATTTAGTTAATAAATCATTAACTAAATGAAAACAAAAAAGATGCAGTTTCCTCATTCATAAATAGAGATAACAACATCTACCTCTTAGGTTGTTGTTGAATGTGATATATAAGTAAAAGACACTGACTATCCCAATTGTTGAAAGTGCTCAATACATTTTATCTCTTTTATTCCTATTTTAAGATTAATAATATAATTATTATAATTATCAATATTATTCTAGATCAATATTTCCTAATTTCAGGCTGAGGATGAACAAACAACATATATATGTAGGTTTCTTTTAAATTGGTCTCTTAGAGTCAATGGTTGTAGTTTTGTTTCATCTCTCCTACCCCCTGACTCATTGTTAGGGTCCAAAATAGAGAACATAATTAATATGTGGGAAGAAATATTGTGTTTGATTATTGAAATTTGTGCACATATGAATGACTAACAAGGAAATGTCTCCCCATTAACTGGATAAGTCCTTCATCAGAGCCTGACTGACATAAGGCAGACTACAAAGAAGGCTCTTTTGTAGCCCATTCTCCATTCCAGAGTAACAGAAACCAACTCTAATTTAAGAACAAAATACAGTGCTAAGCCTGGAGGCTATTAACTGTGAAACACCACCAAAAATCATGATGCACAGCTGGTTTCTTGAAGATTCCACTGTTGCCTTCATTGGGAGCCAATATCACAGCTTCCAACTGATCACCAATTTTGAAAACTGGACACTACCAGTGGAAACACTACCTCATGAGTTGCTTTAGATGATGGGGAGCTGCAAAATTAGCTATTTGCATATTAGAGTCTCATCTAGTCATTTTAAATGTTTATGCCTAATGTTTATGCTGGTATTCTCTCCTATCACACTTCCTTCAACAGCATTCTCCATCTCCACCCAATATCTGTAGGCTGAGATTGTTCTGAAAAATCCCTTTACCCTTTTATTCATATGTTACCCTCTTTTGCCTCTCTAAGTTTCTACTTCTTTTCTATGTTCAAACCACTGAAGTCAGAGTTAAAAAGACGTATTTTGCCTTATAGAGTGAAAACAATGAACTTCCCTATTAAGCCTATTACTTTTCTCTCTATTTTATTAAGATGAATAAATACTATAGTGTAGTTTAACATATTTACTAGCTATGTGAATAATAGTCATTTCACCAGAAAAGTAGGAAAGGATTAAAGTTTACCAAGTTTACCTTGATGGGAACTACAGGCAACATCCAATATGGGTATAAGTAATTCATGGTCCATAATCACAAAGCACCAACTAAGGTAACACATTTCACAGGTGGAGGAATTAAGATGTGGTAGCTTCTCTGAACTGGAGTGTGAAAATAGATACTGGTCTCCTGGTGCTTCTGAATGCACACACAGGAAAAAAGAGACACATACAGCAGGCCTTTTTAATCAGTCATTTAGTACTTCAGCAGTAAGAAACACAGTATATAAGTACTGGGCTGTAGTAACCCTAAGCTCTCAATACTGACAGAGCTTGGCCTTCATAATTAAATATCTTTAAAGGCTTTCAAAGAACCCCAGAAATCCATATACCAATAGCCCATCATTCTGGACTAGAAAGTCCCTAACTGCACATTGGCATTTCAAGCTTATAAACTGACTCTCTGATTAAACAAGGATTTAGAAAACAAAAACTAAATTCTGTTGTTTATTACCAAAGGTAGATTTACACACACACAAAAACACACCACCCCCAGAAAATCCCAGTATTTTTAAGGAATCTGTGGAACAAGAGGGACCTATCACTGCATTTGTGGGGTTTTTCTGCTGATGTGACAGGAACTGAAAGGGAAAGATAGGGGAGCAGCCTGCTATTGGGAGAAAGTAATAGAATTCTACTTAGATGGTACATATTTAAAGTCATGCCATTTGATTTGATTACATTCCTTCCATTTTAGCCTTTACTGAGAAAGCAAAAAGTAGCATTTTCTACTATTTCTTATAGCTAGCCCTCTTATACAGTCTCTTCCTCTAAGATTACCCTTTAAACTCATAAAACTAGTAGCCTCTAAAATGTTTCTTGTCATTTATTACTTAGTGTAGAAAAAAATAAACACTTTTAAAGCCAACAATTTACAAGAGGAAAAAAAATTAAGCAAGATCATTAAAACATTACAAAGAAAGCTTGGCTTTCCAACTTGATGGTACTTTGTTGCTCTTTTGAAACTAATAGCCATACAATTTGTATATTGACTCTTAATGTTCATAGTATATCACTAAATATAGTACCGCATAAGAAAGCTTACTAAATACTCCAAGTCATTAGTGGAAAGGAAGATGAGTTTTAATAATTTATATGGAAAAAGGAGGTCTGTATTTCTTAACCTCAACCTCATCTGTCCTCCATTTTCCAGTGAATCTTAATTACCATACAACTTTTTTTTTTCATTTTGTTGATATAAACCTCATTGCAACTTCTCTACATTCAAATTCTCCTTATTGGAATTTATTGTGACACAGTTGCCCAAGAAATACTACTAAAATATAACCCTTGTTATGACTTCTTATACTCAGAAATATTCCATAGTTTCTTATCAACTAATTTAAAGGAAATTCATGCATCCCATCATGGGAATTGTAGCTCTAATGTTTCACGTCTAAGGGAGCAAGGACTCCCGTGGAACATGAGATGGCAAGCAGGACCCACGTGTGTGACAGCAGAATTTCCTGTGGGTAAATCAGGAAGGCATATTTCTTAGATTTAAAACTTGCTCTTGCTAAAACCTCTCTTTTCCTGGATCAAAAGAACAAATACTAATGCTTAACTAGCTTCCTTAGACCAATGTTAATCCTTTCAAAGTTCAGCCATGCCTCTTGTCTTTGCATAATCCTTTTGATGTACCTTCCGGGCTGTCTACCACCTAAAGCAAATCTACAATCTATACATGGTTAATGGGTACCATTCTGATGTAATGTCCCGGAGAACAGCAATAAAAAGCCGGTCAAGACTGCGCTTGAGGCCTTTCCAAGATAGTAATGGAGGGGTCGCGTGGTCCCGGAATTTCTAGTCCAGTGTATTACATGTGAATTTATTCACGCGCCTGCCATGGCAATATGAATTTTGCTGGCCAGAATTGGCAACACTAATTAACTAAAATACACATTATTTAGTTAAAAATTTTCATGATTATGCCTTTGACTATCTATCTATCTATCCCATCTCCCAAAGGATGTTGTTCCACATTATTTCAAACTAAGCCACTTTTCTAATTTTAATGCATTTTCTTTTTTTTTTTTTAAGATTTTATTTATTTTTAGAGAGAGGAGAAGGGAGGGAGACAGAGAGGGAGAGAAACAGCAATGTATGGTTGCCTCTCACATGGCCCTCACTGGGGACCTGGCCCGCAACCCAGGCATGTGCCCTGACTGGGAATCGAACCGGGACCCTCTGGTTCCCAGCCCGCGCTCAATCCACTGAGCTACACCAGCCAGGGCTGCATTTTCTTTTATAGAAATTAATTTCAAGTTCAAAATCTACTCTTAGTGAAGGTTTTAATGTAGTTACCACTGTATGTACACTTCAATAACATCCTATTTGCATCACTTTTACATCACTAGCAAATTATGATTTGTATTAGTTATTCATTTACTCAACAGTGTGCTTTGAACATAGCCATTTATCAATAAATATTTACTGGATTAATAAAGGAGTGAATGTATGTTTAAAGGAAATTAACTAAGCCTAACTTTTGACTAGGTACATTGACAAGAAATGTTATTTCTCGAATTGGGAATGACCCTGCGATAGGTCTGCAGGGTCACTAAACAGGTTCTTTTTCCAAGATTAGGCATGAAACTGAAATAATTTGTATGAATACTTAGTATGAAATGAAACTCCATCATTACTTTGATGAAAATTTGAAAATATAAGTCCAGTTAGAGATGAAGGTATCCCTTATATACTTTTTTTCCACTAACAGATAAACAGTATAGCTAAAATCAGAATTATGAGATATCACAAGTTGAAGCAGGCCTCAAGTTGCAAGGTACATGAAGTATTTAGCATTTTCATTTTTATTTATTGTATGCATAAATATATTTAGCTCTGCCTAAATTACAGATGTAGAACTATCAGTTATTCTTTAAATTTCTGGAATCTCTCACTTTGAAAATCTGGACAAAATGAGCTGTTAGGCGGTCCTTTTACAAGCAGGCAGCTAAAATTTTTACTTTTAAGCTGTATTACTAGCAAATATTTTTCTTCTGCAACTGATAGTTCTTGTGTATTTCAAAGGGTGGTGGGAAAGATAGACATTTGTGCAAAATAAAAATTCGAAAAGCCCACTTGTTTCTAGCACTGAATGCATTTGCTTGCTAAAATTACAGGCTATCAGAAAGTGGCAATAAATATGAATCTGTAGGTCTCATTCCCATTCACCATCATTGATTATAAAACTTATTTTTTTAACCAGTGCACACTCATATGTAGAGGTTGAAAGTTTCCTGTACCTTCAGAGGGAAGTTATTTTAATATAATACATTCATCATGAATTAAAAATTATAACATCTGGGAATCAACTACTTGTCATGTATGTTATTTCTTACAGTATCCCCAAAACACTATTCATATTTTAATTTTGCTACCATTATAACATTTATTGAATGTCAGTAACATATATAACACCATACTAAGAAGCAAAGGAGTGGAAATGAGGGAAAATTTATTTGATCCAAACATGTTTTCCATATCACAAATCTGAGGGGACACAATACCATTGACTGGGACAATGGGATAGGACTTTAAAATGATCTCTTGTAGATGGCCTGTTTTACTGCTTCAAGATATAATCACTGCACTCAAGAATCTCTGTTGTTTCCTATAAGATTGCATCTCTTAAGAAAATATAAATGTATAAAATAATTAATATACATATCTATTACTCTTTTTGATTTCACCAACCCCATCCTTCATACAACCAGTGTATCATTGACTTCCAAATCTATTTCTAGTCTATTATATACCTCTTTTCCATGAACCTGAAACTCACTTTGCTTTTTTCTCAAGAATGACTTGATAGGAAAATGCCATAAAATTACTAACGGTTATTCTGATTTTATTTTTATTTTTTTATTGTTCAAGTGGAGTTGTCTGCTTTTTGTCCCCACCACTCGTCTCTGCCCCAACCATTCCCAACTCACACACTTGATCCGACCACCTTTTGGCTTTGTCCATGTGTCCATCATACATGTTCCTTGATGACCCTTCTCCTCTTTTCCCACATTATTGCCCTGCTCCCTTCCCTCTGGTAACTGCCAGTTTGTTCTTTATTTCAATGTATCTGGTTATATTTTACTCGCTTGTTTGTTTTGTTGATTAGGTTTCACTTGCAGGTGAGATCATATGGTATTTGTCTTTCACAGCCAGGTTTATTTCACTTAGCATAATGCTCTCCAATATTGGAACTCCTTTTTTACTGCTGCATAGTATTCCATTGTGTAAATGTACCACGGTTTTTTGATCCACTCATTTGCTGATGGGCACTTAGGTTGCTCCCAGCACTTGGATATTGTAAATTGTGTGCCTATGAACATTAGAATGCATAGATTCTTTTGGATTGACATTTCATAATTCCTAGGGTATAATCCCAGCAGTGAAATTGCTGGGTCAAAAGGCAGTTCCATTTTTAGTTTTCTGAGGAAATTCCGTACTGTTTTCCACAGTGGTTGTACCAGTCTGCATTCTCACCAACAGAGTACTAGGGTTCCCTTTTCTGCACAACCTCGCCACCAGCTGTTTGTTGATTTGTTTATGATGGTCATTCTGACTGGTGTGAAGTGGTATCTCATTGTGGTTTTAATTTGCATGTCTCTGATGGCTAGTAATGGTGAGCATCCTTTCATATGTCTCTAGGCCCTTTGTATGTCCTCCTTGGAGAAATGTCTATTCAGGTCCTTTACCCATTTTTTAATTGGGTGTTTTTGTCTTCCTGGAGTGGAGTCATGTGAGTTCTTTACATATTTTGGAGATCAAAACTTTGCCTGAGGTATCATTGGCAAAATTTTTTCCCATGCGGTTGGTCCCCTTTTCATTTTGCTGATGTTTTCTTTAGCTGTGCAGAAGATTTTCATTTTGATGAAGTTCCATTTGTTATTCTTTATTTTATTTCCCTTGCTCTATGGACATATCAGTGAAAATATTGATGCATGGAATGTCTGTGATTTTCCTTCCTATGTTCTCCTCTAGAACTTTTTTGGTCTAGTAACTTGCATTTAAATCTTTTATCCATCTTGAGTTCATTTTTGTGTATAGTGTAAGTTGGTGGTCAAGTTTCATTTTTTTGCAATTATCTGTCTAGATCTCCTAATGCCATTTGGTGAAGAAGCTATTTTTACTCCATTTTATGCTTCTTCCCTCTTTGTCAAATGTTAATTGACCCCAAGGAGTTGGGTTTATTTCTAAGCTCTTTATTCTGCTCCATTGATCTATGTGTCTGTTCTTATGCTAGTACCAGACTGTTTTGATACATGTGGCCTTCTAATATAGTTTGATGTTAGGTATGGTGATCCCCAATACTTTGTTCTTCTTTCTCAAAATTGCTTCAGATATTTGGGGTTGTTTATGGTTCCCTGTAATTTTTTGCGATGTTTGTTCTATATTTGTGAAATATGTCATTGTTATTTTAATAGGGATTGCACTGAATCTGTAAATTGCTTTGGGTAGCATATGCATTTTGATGATGTTAATTTTTCAATCCATGAACATGGTATATAATTCCATTTATTTATGTCTTCCTTAATTCCTTTCCTCATTGTTGCATAGTCTTCTGAGTATAGGTCTTTTACCTCCTTGGTTTGGTTTATTCCTAGAACTTTATTTTTCTTGTTGCTAAAGTGCCGTGGGGATCTCGTCCCAGCCGAAACCCATGGGTGACCGTAACCAACTGTGTGTATACATCTCACACTGAGACACGCGGGGGGAAGAAATCCGGTGGCCACGGGTCTCCTCCACCATCGCCCATCTTGAGGAGAAAGACCTCGTGGGTTGCTTAGCCGGGGGTTTTATTAGAGGCATTAAGACACATTTACATTGGATTGATTATTCATGGGATTAAGCAGAACAGGTAGGATTACTCATAGCAAGGCATTGGGATGTTGATTCAGATCCAGTGGCAGACACGACCAGGTTAAATATGCAGGGCACAGCAAGCCAGAATTTTTTAAGATACACCTTTGCCAAATCCCTATTAGAGAATTCCCATCCCACAGACATGATCCACACTTGCTCACACAGGAATCACACGGAGCTGTGCTCAAAACGTGTAAATTCTCAGGACTGCGTGTTTATACACGTGTGGAAATCACTGCCACACTAAAGGAAATGGGATTTTTCCCCTGATTTCTGTTTCTGATATTTCCTCACTGGTATAAAAAATATCTTCAATTTCCAAATATGGACTTTGTATCCCCCTGTTTTGCCAAATTCACTTATTAGGTCAATTTGTTTTTTTTTGGTTGAGTCTATAGGATTTTCTATGTACATTATAATGTCATCTGCAAACAATGAGAATTTTGCTTCCCCCTTTACAATTTGGATGCCTTTTATTTCCTTTTCTTGTCTCATCCCTGTCACTAGGACTTCCAGTACTATCTGTAGTAGAAGTGGTGAAAGCAGACATCCTTGTTTTGTTCCTATCTTAGTGGGAAAGATTTTAGTTTTTGCCTGTTGAGAGTGATGCTGGCTGTAAGTTTCTCATATATGGCCTTCCTTATTTTGAGGTATGCTCCCTATACTCCCATTTTGCTGAGGGTTTTTATCATAAACAGGTGTGTACCTTATCAAATGCTTTTTATGCATCTATTGATATGATCATGTCAATTTTGTCTTTCCTCTTGTTTATGTGATGTATTATGTTTATTGATTTGAGAATGTTGTACCATCCTTGCTTCCCTAAGATGAATCCCACTTGATCATGGTGTATGATCTTTTTAATGTATTGCTGGATACAGTTTACAAATATTTTGTTGAGAATTTTAGCATTTATGTTAATCAGTGATATTGGCCTGAAGTTTTCTTTCTTTTTTGTGTCTTTGTCTGGTTTGGGGATTAGGATGATGCTGGCTTTATAAAAAGAGTTTGGGAGTCTTCCATCATTTTGGAATTTTTGGAATAGTGTGTGAAGGATAGGGGTTAGTTCTTCCTTAAATGTTTTGTAAAATTCTCCTGTGAAACCATCCAATCCAGGCCTTTTGTGTGCCAGGACTTTTTTTAATTACTACTTTGATTTATCCAGCTGATATAGGTGTGTTCAGGCTTTCTACTGCTTCTTCATTCAGTTTTGGAATATTATATTTTTTGTAAAAATTTCTCCATTTCACTCAGGTTTTCAAATTTATTGACATGTAGTTTTTGATATCATAATAGTGTATGTACAAAGTTTTGAAACATTTATTTTACTTCTGTGAAATATATCATTGGAATCTTGCTAGAAATTTCATTGAATCATTGAATCTGAAGATTCCTTTGGGTAGTATGGGCATTTTAACAATGTTAATTTTTTCCTATATGTTAACACATTATGTGCTTCCATTTATTTGTATCTTCTATGTCTTTCTTCAGTGTCTTATAATTATCCAAGTACAGGTCTTTTACATTCTTGGTTAGATTTATTCCTAGGTATTTTATTCTTTTTGAAGAAATTTTAAATTGTAATTGGGGTTGTTTTTTTTTTTTTAATTTCCTTTTCTTTTAGTTTGTTACTAGCAAATAAAAATGCAACTGATTTCTGGATATTAGTTTTGTATCCTGCTACTTTGCTGAATTAATTTAATCCTTGTAGTTTCTTCTTGGGATCTTTGGGAATCTGTATGATGTACAATATCATGTCACATGCAAATAAAGACAGTTTTACTTCTTATTTTCCAATTTATATTTCTTTTATTTCTTCATCTTGTGTGATTGCTGTAGTTGAGTCTTCCAGTACTCTGTTGAGTAAGAGAGGAGAAAGCAGATATCCCTATCTTGTTCCCAATCTTAAGATTTGGGACAAATCTTAAATCCACTTGTAGGTTTTGCCCAATGTGAATGATGAGAGCAGTGGGTTTGCCATATATTATCTTTATTATGCTTAGGTGTGTTCCCTCTATTCCCACTTTGCTGAGAGTTTTTATCTTAATTGGTGCTGGATTTTATCAAATGTTTTTTTCTGAATCTATTGGTATGATCATGTGGTTTTTATCATTTATTTTGTTTATGTGGTGAAGCACATTTTGGATTTGTGAGTCTTATAACAATCTTGTATTACAAGAATAAATTCCAGTTGATCATGGTGTGTGATCTCTTTGATGTATTACTGTATTGAGTTTGCTAGTATTTTGTTGAGGATTTTAGCATCTATGTTCATTAGGAATATTGACCTATAATTTTCTTTTTCTGCCGTGTCATTGTCTGGTTATGACATTAGGACAATGCTGGCTTCATAAAATGAGCTTGGGAGCTTTCCTTCCTCTTGAATTTTTTGACATAGTTTGAGAAAGAGAAGTGTTCATTTTCTCCTGGAATGTTTGGTAAAAATCACCTGTGAAGCCATCTGGTTCAGGGATTTTGTTTGTTGGGAGTTTGCTGATTACTGCTTCAATTGCAGTAGGTGTAATCTGTCTATTATGATTCTCTGATACTTCCTGATTTAGTTTTGAAAGCATTTATGTTTCTATGAATTAAACCACTTCATCCACATTGTCCATTTATTTGGCAAATACTTGTTCATAATATTTTCTTACAATCTTGTATATTTCTTTGGTGTTGGTTGTTATTTCTCCTGTTTCCTTTCTGATTTTATTTATTTGGGTCTTCTCTTATTTTTTCTTAATAAGTCTGGTTAAAGGTTTGTATTTCTTTATATTTTCAAAGAATCAGCTCTTGGATTCATTGCTTTTTAAATCATTTTTTAGATTATTTTGTTTATTTTGCCTCTGTTTTTTAATATCCTTTCTTCCACTCTCGTAGGACTTTGATTTTTATTCTTCATCAAGTACACTTAACTGTAAAATTAGATAGTTTATTTGCATTTGTCTTTTCTGTTTCCTTTATTTATTTATTTTTGAGTTAGGCCTATAATGCTATGAATTTTCCTTTTATGATTGATTTTCTAGTGTCCTATAGATTTTGGATTGTCGTGTTCTCATTTTTATTTGTTTCAAGGTGCCTTTTGATTTATTTCTTTACCTTGTTGTTGACCCATTCATTGTTTATATCACGTTATTTAGCCCTGGTGGGTGTGGGTCAGTGGATTAAGCACTAGACTGTGAATCAAAGTATCATGGTTTGATTCTCAGTTAGGGCACATGCCTGGGTTGCAGACTACGTTCCCAGTATGAGGTGAGCAAGAGGCAACCTTGCATTTATGTTTCTCTCCCTCTCTTTCTCCTTCCCTTCTCCTCCCTCTAAAAATATATAAATAAAAATATTAAAAAGAAAAAAGTATGTCATTTAGTTTCTGCATCTTTGTATATTTTTCAGTGTTTTTCTTGTGATTGAATTCTATTTCATAGCATTGTGGTCAGAGAAGATGTGTGATATGATTTCAATCTTCTGAAATTTATTGAGACTTGTTTTGTGACCCAATATGTGCTCTATCTTCAAAAACACTCCATGTGTACTTGAGATTATGTATATTCTGCTGCTTTGGGGTTAGATGATCTGAAGATATCAATTACATCCATTTGGTCTAGTGTGTTGTTTAATGACATTGTCTCCTTGTTGATTTTCTGTATAGATCTATCCATTGAAGTTAAAAGGGTGTTAAAATCCCCAAATATAACTGTATTTCTGTCAATCTCTCCCTTTATGCCTATCAAGTTTTGTTTTATATATTTAGGTGTTTCTACATTGGCTCTGTAAATATTTACTTAGTTTATTTTCTCTTTCAGATTATTCCCTTTGTCATTACATAGTGTCCTTCTTTGGCTCCTACTGTAGCCTTGGTTTTAAAGTCTGTTTTGTTGTTCATAAGCACTGCTACTACAGCTTTTCTTCTTTCCATTTGTATAAAATATATTTTTCCATCCTTTTCCCTTTTGTCTATGTTTATCTTTTGATCTGACATGGGTTTCTTGGAGGCAGCATACATATGAGTCTTGTTTTCTTATCCAATCAGCTACCCTACGTCTTCTGGTTGGAGCATTTAAGCCATTTACATTTAAGGTGATTATTGATAGAAATGTATATAGTCCACATTACTGTTAGACTGTTTTTCTCTCTCTTTTTATCCTTCTTCTTCTTCTTCTTCTTCTTCTTCTTCTTCTTCTTCTTCTTCTTCTTCTTCTTCTCCTCCTCCTCCTCCTCCTCCTCCTCCTCCTCCTTCTTCTTCTTCTTCTTCTTCTTCTTCTTCTTCTTCTTCTTCTTCTTCTTCTTCTTCTTCTAGCAAGCCCTTTAACATTTGTTGCAGTACTGCTTTGGTATTAACAAACTCCTGGGTAAAGTAGCTTTGGTTGCAGGTCCTTGCTTTTCATGACTTTGAATATCTCACACCATTCCTTTTCAGGCTTGAAATGTTTGTGTTGAGAAATCAGATGACATTCTAATTGGTGCTCACTTGTATGTATCTATTTGCTTTTCTCTTGTGGCTGTTAGGATTTTCTTCTTGTCTTTAAGCCTTGACACTTTCATAATGATGTTTCTCAGTGTAGGCCTCTTTGGGTACAGCTTGTTTGGGACTCTCTGGGCTTCCTGAACTTGTGTGTCTTAGTCCTTCACCAGATAAGGGACGTTTCAATCACCATTTCTTCAAATATGTTTTCAATCCCTTGCTTGCTCTCTTCTCCTTCTAGTTTTCTCATGATACAGATGTTGTTATATTTCATGTTGTCCAAAATGTTTCTTAAGTTCTCATTCTTTTTCATTTTTCTTTCTTTTTGCTACTCTACCTTTGTCTTCCAAATCCCTGATTCAACGCTTTGCTTCATCTAACTTACATTTTATGGCTTCTAGTGTTTTATTTATTTCAAGTATTGCATTATTTTTCTGACTGGTCCTTTTTTTCTGGTTTTATGACTTATTTTCATGCTTTTGAGTATCCTTAAAATCATTACTCTAAACTTTCCACCTGGTAAATTGCTTGCCTCCATTTCATCTAGTTTTTTCTTATGGAGAATATTCTTATTCTTTCATTTATGGTATGGTTCTTTGCCTTCTCCATTTGGATATTTCTTTGTATCGTTTTTTTTTTTTAATTTATTGTTGTTCAATTACACTTTTCTACATACTCTACTCTCCCCTCCCTTCCCCCTCCAATCCCACCTCCCTCCCCTGCCTCCCTCCTCCCCCTTGGCTCTGTCCATGTGTCCTCCATAGTGGTTCCTGAAAACCCTTCTCCCCATTGCCACCCCCTCCCTCTTGGGCACTGTAAAACTGTTCTTAATTTCAATGTCTCTGGTTAAGTTTTGCTTGCTTTTTGCTTTTGTTGATTATGTTCCGGTTAAACGTGAGATCATATGGTATTTGTCCCTCACTGCCTGGCATACTTCACTTAGCATAATGCTCTCCAGTTCCATCCATGCTGTTGCAAAAGGTATAAGCCCCTTCTTCCTCTCTGCTGCGTAGAATTCTGTTGTGTAAATGTGCCATAGTTTTTTGATCCATTCATTTGTAGATGGGCACTTAGGTTGTTTCCAGCACTTGGATATTGTGAATTGTGCTGCTATGAACATTGGAGTGCATAGTTCTTTTGAATTGGTTTTTCAGAGTTCTTAGGGTATAATCAAGTAGTGGAATTGTTGGGTCAAAAGGCAGTTCCATTTTTAGTTTTTGAGGTAGTTCCATACCGTTTTCCAAAGTGGTCGCACCAGTCTGCATTCCCCCCAACAACACAGTAGGGTTCCCTTTTCTCCACATCCCCTCCAACAGTTATCCGTTGCTTTGTTGATAATGGCCATTCTGACTGGTGTGAGGTGGTATCTCATCGCGGTTTTAATTTGCATCTCTCTGATGGCTAATGATGTTGAGCATCTTTTCATATGTCTCTGGGCCCTCTGTATGTCCTCTTTCGAGAAGCGTATGTTCATGATTTTTGCCCATTTTTTCATTGTTCTTTTTTTGTCTTTATGGAGTGGAGTCGTATGAGTTCTTTATATATTTTGGAGATCAGACCCTTGTCTGAGGTATCATTGGCAAATATGGTTTCCCATACTGTTGGTTCTCTTTTTATTTTAATACTGTTTTCTTTAGCCCCACAGAAGCTCTTTATTTTGATAAGGCCCCATTTGTTTATTCTTTCCTTTATGTCCCTAGCTCTAGGGGACATATCATTGAAGATGTTGCTGCATGGAATGTCTGAGATTTTCCTACCAATGTCTTCCTGTAGAACTTTTATGGTGTCACGACTTACATTTAAGTCTTTTATCCACCTTGAATTTATTTTTGTGTATGGTGTAAGTTGGTGCTCAAGTTTCATTTTTTTTGCATGTAGCCGTACAGATTTCCCAACACCATTTGTTGAAGAGGCTATTCAATTTCATTCTTCTGCCCCCTTTGTCAAAGATTAATTGCCCGTAGAGACTTGGGTTTATTTTTTGGCTCTCTATTCAGTTTCATTGGTCTATCTGTCTGTTTTTATGCCAGTATCAACCTGTTTTGATTACAGTGGCCTCATAATAGTTTTATATCAGGAATTGTGATCCCTCCTACTTTGCTCTTCTTTCTCAAATTTGCAGCTGATATTCGGGGTCATTTATGGTGCCATATAAATTTTTGAAGTGTTTGTGTTATATCTGTGAAATATGCCATTGGTACTTTGATAGGGATTGCATTAAATCTGTAAATTGTTTTGGGTAGTATGGTCATTTTGATGATGTTGATTCTTCCAATCCATGAGCATGGTATATGTTTCTGTGGTGGGCGTGCCTGGCCAAAGTGCAGCAGGCACACTCTGCGCGATGGGCTGAGACTGGTGGACCAGGCGGTCCCTCATTCTCACGCAGATAAACTGGGAGGAAAAGCTGGGCGGTGGAACAGACTGCATGGTCCATCAACACAGGGAAATAAAGTCTTTAACCACTGATTGAAAACACCTGTGGGTGTTGAGGCGGCGGGAGGAGGAACTCCCAGCCTCACAGGAGAGTTTGTTGGGGAGACCCACAGGGACACGGAACTGTGCAGGCTCGCCCACTCATCCCGGAACCAGCAACAAGGGGATCAACTTGCTTTTGGGCAGCTGGAGAGGTGTGGAGAGAGGAGAGAGCACCATTGTTTTCTCAGGCCCTGCCCCACCACAGCATCAAAATGCAGCAATGTGGGTGAGCCTGCCCCCACAGACAGCATCACAACAAAGAGACCTGGGTTTCCCCACCCTGGTGAGCACCTAAAGCTCCGCCCCTTAAAGTAACAGGTGCACCCAGCGGGGAAAAAAAAGGCCCAAGAGAGAAAAAAAATCGCAGCAAGATTGGGGGGAGCAGAGTCCATGTCCTCCTCCCAACAAGCGAAACACCTAGCTGATTTTATGAGGAACAGAGCAAACACCCAACAGTATTCCAGGATATATGAAGATTGGTGACCAAGATTACAGGGGAAATTGAACGATCAGATGCCTGATGCAGACAGGAGGACAAGGGGAGCAGGCACGGCCGGACACTTTTTAAAGCCAGCCAGTAGAAGTTTTTGTTTGTTTGTTTGTTTGTTTGTTTCCCCACCCTCCTTCCTATCTGACCTTCTTTATTTTTTTAATTCCTTCTTCCTTCCATTCATTTAGTATTCCTAGTCTTCTCATCTTTTTATTTCTTATTTTTTATTTTTATTATTAATTCTTTACTTTATTTTCTTCTTCTTCTTTTTCTTCCTTCCCCTCTTTTCTTTATCCACAGGTGAGACATTAAAACCTGAAGTTGAAAAGATAACAGAGCTAGACCCAGACAAGGATCAGCCCTAAAAACAGAGACAGTGACATAAAATTAGCTTTGCTACTCCAGAGAACTTGACAGATCAATTTAAGAAACAGAGGCTACAGTGACTCCTGAAAACTCTTCTACCCATTGTCCCCTCCCCCCTCTCCCCTGTCTATTGTTAGACTGTTCTTAATTTTAGTGTCTCTGGTTATGTTTTGCTTGCTTTCTGCTTTTGTTGGTTATGTAGAGGACACATGGACAGAACTAAGGGGGAGGAGGGAGGTTGGGGGTGTGGGATGAGAGGAGAAGGGAGGGGGGAGTGGAGAGGCTGCAAATAACTGTAATCAAACAAAAAAATTAATTAAATAAAAAAAAGAAACAGAGGCTAGCAAGAAGAGTCTCACAAACAATGGGAATACAAAGAAACAATCCCCAAATGAAAGGAAAGGAGAAAGCTCCAGAAAGAATGATAAATGAAACAGAGACAAGCCAACTATCAGATAGTGAGTTCAAAGAATTGGTTATCAGGAAGTTCAAGAAGCTTGATGAGCTCGCAGAGAATTTCCAGAAACTACAAGGAAACTATAATGAACTCACTGCAAACTATGTCAACATGAAAAAGAAAATAGAAACTATCCACAAGGCCTAAGAGGAAATGAAGAATACAATATCTGAACTGAAGAACACAATAGAAGGAATCAAAAGTAGTCTCGATGAAGCAGAAGATCAGATCAATGAGATGGAAGACAAGGTAGAAAAAAACACCCAAAAAGAGTAGGAACAGGAAAAGAGACTCAGAAAGAATGAAGATATATTAAGGGAAATGCAGGACAACATGAAATGTAATAATATTCGTATAATAGGGATACCAGAAGGAGAAGAAGAGCAGCAAGGGATGGAAAACCTGTTTGAAAAAGTAATGATGGAAAACTTTCCTAATCTGATGAGAAAAAAAGTCACACAAATCCAGGAAACACAGAGATTCCCAATCAAAAGAAACACAAACAGGCCCACTTCAAGACACATCATCATTAAAATGGCAAAATTCCAAGACAAAGAGAGAATCTTAAAGGCAGCGAGACAGAGAAAGGAAGTAACATATAAGGGAGCCCTGATAAGGTTAGCAGCTGACTTCTCAATTAAAACACTCCAAGCCAGAAGGGAATGGCAAGAAATATTCCAAGTAATGAGAACCAGAGGCCTGTAACCAAGGCTACTGTACCCAGCAAGGCTCTCAATTAAGATAGATGGCCAAATAAGGAGCTTCCAAGACAAAAGATGTCTAAAAGAATACACCTCCACCAAATCAGCTCTGCAAGAGATGCTAAAGGGACTGCTTTAATGAAAGGAAGGGAAAGAGAAAGAGAAAGGAACACAGATACAAAAAAAATGGCAATGAATAAGTACCTATCAATAATAACCTTAAATGTAAATGGATTAAATGCTCCAATAAAAAGACATAGACTAGCTGAATGGATAAGAAAGCACGATCCACACATACACTGCCTACAAGAGACCCACCTCAGGACAAAAGACTTACACAGACTGAAAGTGAAGGGCTGGAAACAAGTTTTCCGAGCAAATGGACAGGGAAAAAAAGCTGGAGTAGCAATACGCATATCAGACAAAATAGACTTCAAAAAAGGGGCCATAAAGAGAGACCTAGAAGGACACTTCATACTACTCAAGGGAAGAATCCACCAAGAATACATAAACATTGTAAATATATATGCACCCAGCACAGGAGCTCCTAAATACATAAAGAAAATCTTGGAGGACTTATAGAAAGATATTGATAGCAGCACAATTATAGTAGGGGACTTCAACACCCCACTGTCAAAAATGGACAGATCTTCCAAACAAAATATCAGCAAAGATATTGTGGCATTGTTTATTTGTATTTGTTTCTATGTATTAGGTAGATCTTCAAGACTCTTGTGCACGCCAAGTCAAACCCTGCCTCTGACTGACCCTGGGCAACCTGTTTGGAGCTATCAGCAATCCACAGCATGTGACTCCCTCTGCTGGACCTGGGTTTGTGCAGAAATAATCAGGCTTCATATCAAGGTCAGCTTTTACCAGCACTAGGCCTGGGGGCAAGTCAATTGAAGCCTTAGACCTCTCAATGATCGACCTCTGCCTGCAGTTTTTTGTAGGGTTAAAGGATGAAAGTCTTGCAACTATACTTCTCAGCAGTAGAACTTAAGCACTACATGGTGGGGCAGAGTAATTCCTACAGGCAGGACTATTAGTTCCCCTCAGGGTGATGCCACTTGGAGAGGAATGCTCTGCTTGAGAAGAATGGTTTATACAGTATGGGGAATGACTCAGTACAGGAATCCTGGCAGATGTTCCTTCAGCTTTCTCCCCAGAGCCACCAGCCACAGAATTACCTCAAGTGTCTTTAGTCCACTGTGTCTTCCCTCTGCCTGAGCCCAGAGTAACTACCTAAAAATGTTTTGTGTGCGTGCGTGTGTGTGTGTGTGCGTGTTGGCCGTTTAAGAGGCTCTCTGAGTCTGCAATCTGTCCCTGGAAGACAATAGCCCCACTGGTTTTCACAGCCATATGTAATGGGTTCTTTTTTCAGTTCTGGTGCCTTAGCCTGGGGAGCCCACCTTGAGTTTAGACCCCATTTTTCTCAGGGGGACCCCACTGGACACTGAAACATCCCTCCAGGACTTCAGTGGCCACACATGGGAGCCTAGCCAGCCCACATGCACCTCCCCCATCCTGCCTACCAGTCATGTTGTAGTCACGTGTCTTCTTTCATGTGCACATGGTCATACGGCTTCTCTACAGCTAGCATTCAATTGGTTATTCAGGATAACTTTTTTTTATAATTTAGTTGTAATTCCAGTTTGGTCCTGGGAAGAAGTTAGTGTAGCTTCTACTTACTCCTTAGCCATCTTGAGTCTCCCTGAAATTGTATTTTCTTTGGATTCTAATACTCTTAAAATCACTATTTTCTGGTCCCATACTCTTCTGTTCTCTCAAAGTGTGGAGTTTAGATACCCATTTCCAGTTCCACATGAGGTCAGTGTAACGTAGACTTACATTGAAATGCATGAGATAGTACAATCCATCAAATTCAATACAGAATCAGACATAGTGTGGATGAAGAAAGCTGAAGAATGGGTTTGATCTGTGAATTCAATCTCTATTTGATTAAAAAGAAAGATTGCCTAAGGGACAAGGGACTAAGATTCATAACCTCTATATTCTCTATGAATTCCTTTACAGCTGGACACATTGTTTCTGTTTTACCCAGTTTGAAAAAAATACAAAAATAGTATTACCTTTCGGTAGTGAGGTCCCTTTAAAAAGTGGTAATTTGTTATTGCATAGAGAGACGGAAGTTTTCTATTTTGCAGCCTATAAGATCTTTGCTAATCTTATAATACTAGATAAGTACGCAACTGAGAAATAAAATCTCAGTAGGGGACCTTTATGTCCCTATATACATGCTGTGCATCTTTTCTGCCTACAGAGTTCCATTTGAAGCAAACTGGAGTTGCTCAGTTAAAAGACTGAGCCTGTGTCATTAATTAACATTGTTGGGATTACAATCCTGTGGCAGCAGTTTACCCTTTTTGAGAAAGTTTCTTTAACCTAGAGTTGAAATGGTAATTGACAGAAATCCAATTTTTCCCCAAAGGGGGGTATTTTTTCTCTTAATTATGTGTTGTTAACCCCCAGACCAGGGAGCCAATGGATAACTGAATGACCAAATATAAGGTGTGTCACCTAGAGAATGGTCTTCCAGAGTCAGTACTTTGCTAAATTGTGTATAGGCAAAAAACTGTATAATAGGTATTTAGCTTGAAAAAAAATCAATCCTTTCCTGCCTTCCCTATGCCTTGAAGACTCCTGTGTTCTGAATACATTCCTAATAACTTTGGATGTCATTAATTATTTCCTGAATTCTTTGGGACTGTTTTGTATGTTGAAGTGGAGGCATGGAGAAATCTGCAGTAACCAAGGCCCTAGAGGCTTGGATTTGGAGAAGCAACAATCTACTTGCTCAGTTTCGTAGTTAAGATTTTTTTTCTTCCTGTAGATAAACAGATTGTCAATCTTCTGCTGCTCAGCTCACATGCCAAGGCATTTTGTATTTTTATTTATATGATGTTTCCCAGTGGCATCTCTATGTTGGTGTTGTATCCTAAGTATTGATTTTTCTTAGAGTTCTTTCATAACAGGAGGGATACTACTACCACCCATATAGTTACACACAGAAATAAAATGGAAATCATTGAATTCTATTACACTGAATTTCTAGTAAAAGTTTATCTCTTACATTATCTTCTTTGAATTTCAACCTAAACTGAGGATGAAAACAAAATTGAAGACCTGCTAGAAGTATAACATAATAGATAATGACTATTTAGAGTGGTATCCTTCCTTCCTTTCTTTCCCCATTAGTTTCTTCTTTCCTTCCTAACTTTCTTCATTTCTAACTCCATTCACTGTTACCTTTCTACCTCCAGAAAATATTAATTAATTCAGGGCCAGCACTATTCCAGGTAGTATGCTAGGTATTGAGAGTGAACAGAAGAATAAAACAAGAACTAGAAGGCTTTGTGTATATATTATATGGCATATATACAAAAAGGAAAATATCAAGGTGAAAGGGGGAACTTGGAAATGGATGATGATAACCAGTGCAAATAAGAAGGGATTAAAAATAAATATTGAATTAAGATTGGGAACAAGACAAGGATGCCTGCTTTCACCACTCCTATTCAACATAGTACTGGAAGTCCAAGCCGCAGCAATCAGACAAGAAAAATAAATAAAAGGCATCCAAATTGGAAAGGAGGAAGTAAAACTGTCCATGTTTGCATATGACAAGATAGTGTATGTAGAAAACTCCTATAGACTCCACCAAAAAACTACTCAACCTAATAAATGAATTTGGCAAAACAGCAGGATACAAAGTCAATACTCAGAAATCAAGGGCATTTTGGTACATCAACAATGAAATATCTCAAAGGGGAGAAGCGTTTTCAGGAATCACTATGGAGGGCACGTGGACAGACCAAGGGGGAGGAGGGAGGCTGGGGAGGGGGGTGGGGTTGGACGGGGAGGGAGGAGGGGAACGGAGAGGATGCAAATAACTGTAATTGAACAACTATAAAGTAATTATTTAAAGAAAACAATGAAATATCAGAAACAGAAATCAGGGGAAAAAATCCCATTTGATATAGCAACAAGAAAAATAAAGTACCTAGGAATAAACCTATCCAAGGAGGTAAAAGACCTGTATGCAGAAAACTACGCAATACTGAAGAAAGAAATTAAGGAAGGCACAAACAAATGGAAGTGTGTACCATGCTCATGGATTGAAATAATTAACATAATCAAAAATAGCCATACTACCCAAAGCAATCTATAGATTCAACACATCTGTATGAAAGTACCAATGACATATTTCACAGGTGCAGAACAAACATTTCAGAAATTTATATGGAACCATAAACAACATAGAATTGTTGCAGCAATTTTGAGAAAGAAGAACAAAACAGGAGGGATCACAATGGTGGATATCAAACTTTATTACAAGGCCACTGTAATCAAAACAGCCTGGTACTGGAAAAACACAGGTTCATAGACCAATGGAACAGAACAGAGAGTCCAGATATAAACCCAAGTCTCTATGGGCAATTAATATTTGACAAAGGGACTTACGGCCAAGACGGAGGAGTAGGTAGACACACTGTGCCTCCTTACACAACCAAAAGAGGAAAAACAACAATTTAAAAAACAAAAACAGCCAGATCCGACAGAAAACTGAACTGAGTGGAAGTCCAACAACCAAGGAGTTAAAGAAGACACGTTCATCCAGACCGGTAAGTGGGGCGGAGCCGGGTGGAGGGCACTTGGCAAGATGCAGTTTGTGGAGCAGTACCAGCAATGCTCCAGCTGCCCTGAGAGGCCCGTGGCGGGCATGCCTGGCCAAAACGTGTCAGGCACACTTAGCAAAACTGGGGCTGAGACTGGTGGACCAGGTGGTCCCTCATTCTCACCCAGATGAACAGGGAGGAAAAGCTGGGGAGCAGAACAGACCACGTGGCCCACCAACACAGGGAAATAAAGCCTCAAACCACTGACTGAAAACGGGTGGGGGTTGAGGTGGCAGTGAGAGGAACTCCCGGCCTCACAGGAGAGTTCATTGGGGAGATTCACAGGGACTTGGAAATGTGCAGGCCCATCCACTCACGCCAGAGCCAGCAAAGAAGGGGCCAACTGGCTTGTGGGTGACTGGGGAAGTGCAGAGAACAGAGCAAGCGCCATTGTTTTCTCAGGCCTGGCCCCCACGGACAGCTTCACAATACAACAACATGGGTTACCCCACCTTGGTGAACACCTAAGGCTCCGCCCCTTAAAGAAATAGGCGCACAGAGGGAGAAAAATGGCCCAAATGAAAGAACATATCAAAGCTTCAGAAAAAATACAACTAAGTGACGAAGAGATAGCCAACCTATCAGATGCACAGTTCAAAACACTGGTAATCAGGATGCTCACAGGATTAGAAGAAAGATGGTTGCAATTAGTTGAACAAATGAAGGATAAAATAAAGGAAATGAGGGTAAATCTGCAGGGAACCAATAGGGATGAGAAAGAAACTGGGACTCAAATCAATGGAGTTGACCAGCAGAAAGAAAAAAAAACATCCAACCAGAAAATAATGAAGAAACAAGAGTTCAAAAAACTGAGGAGAGGCTTAGGAACCTCCAGGACATCTTTAAACGTCCCAACATCTGAGTCATAGGGGTGCCAGAAGGAGAAGAGGAAGACCAAGTGACTGAAAACTTATTTGAACAAATAATGAAGGAGAACTTCCCCAAGCTGGTGAAGGAAATAGACTTTCAGGAAGTCCAGGAAGCTCAGAGAGTCCCAAAGAAGTTGGACCTGAAGAGGAACACACGAAGGCACATCATACTTACATTACCCAAGATTAAAAATGAGAAGAGAATCTTAGAAGCAGCAAGAGAAAAGGAGGCAGTTACCTACAAAGGAATTCCCATAGTACTGTGAGCTGATTTCTGAAAAGAGACCTTGCAGGCAAGAAGGGGCTGGAGAGAAGTATTCCAAGGCATGAATGGCAAGGACCTACATCCAAGAATACTCTATCCAGCAAAGCTATCATTTAGAATGGGAGGGCAGATAAAGTGCTTCTCAGATAAGGTCAAGTTCAAGGAGTTCATCATCACCCAGCCTTTATTATATGAAATGTTAAAGGGATTTATATAAGACATGGAGAGATCTCAGCAAGGGAGTGGGAGGGGCAGAGAGGAGGAAAAAGTACAGAGAATAAGAAGTATAAACGGTAGGTAAAAAATAGACAGGGGAGGTTAAGAATAGTATAGAAAATGTAGAAGAAAAAGAACTTATGTGTATGACCTATGGACAAAAACTAAAGGGTGGGGAATGGGGAGTGGACGTGAAGAAAGGGGGGAAATGGGACAATTTTAATAGCATAATCAATAAAATATATTAAAAAAAGAAAAATATTTGACAAAGCGGAAGAAACATAAAATGGAATAAAAACAGCATCTTCAACAAATGGTGTTGGGAGATCTGGACAAGTACATGCAAAAAAAAAAGAAAAAAAAAGAAAAAAGATCACCAACTTACACCATACACAAAAATAAATTCAAGGTGGATAAAGGACTTAAATATAAGTTGCGATACCATAAAAGTCCTAGAGGAAAACATCGGCAAGAAAACCTCTGACATTCCACGCAGCAACATCTTCACTGATATGTCCCCTAGAGCAAGGGACATAAAGGAAAGAATAAACAAATGGGACCTCATCAAATTAAAAAGCCTCTGTATGGCTAAAGAAAACAGTATTAAAATGAAAAGAGAACCAACTATATGGGAAAACATATTTGGCAATGATACTTCGGAGAAGGCTTTGATCTCCAAAATATATAAAGAACACATATGACTCCACTCCAGAAAGACAAAAAAGCCCAATTAAAAAATGAGCAAAAGACTTGAACAGATACTTCTCCAAGGAGGAAGTACAGAGGGCCTAGAGACATATGAAAAGATGCTCAATATTGCTAGCCATCAGAGAGATGCAAATTAAAACCACAATGAGATACCACCTCACACCAGTCAGAATGGCCATCATCAACAAAGCAACAGATAACTGTTTGAGAGGATGCAGAGAAAAGGGAACCCTAGTGCATTGTTGGTGGGAATGCAGATGGGTGAAGCCACTGTGGAAAGCAGTATGGAATTTCCTCAGAAAACTAACAATGAAACTACCTGTTGACCCAGCATTTCCACGTCTGGGATTATATCCTAAGAGCCCTGAAACACCAATCCAGAAGAACCTATGCACCCCAATGTTCATAGAAGCACAATTTACAATAGCCAAGTGCTGGAAGCAAACCAAGTGCCTATCAGCAAATGAGTGGATCAAGAAACTAGGGTACATTTACACAATGGAATTCTATGCAGCAGAGAGAAAGAAGGAGCCTATACCCTTTGCAACAGCATGGATGGAACTGTAAGCATTATGCCAAGAGAAATAAATCAAGCAGTGAGGGACAAATACCATATGATCTCACCACTAACTGGAACATAATCAACAAAAGAAAAAAGCAAGCAAAATATAACCAGAGACATTGAAATTAAGAACAATCTAACAACAGCGAGAGGGAAGGGGGAGGGAACTGTGGGGAGAAGGGTTTTCAGGAACTACTATAAAGGACACATAGAGAAAAGGGGGAGGGTGGAAGCAAGGGAGGGCGGTGGGTTTGGATGGGGTGGGAGGGAGGAGAGGGGATAAAATGCAGATAACTGTAACTGAACAACAATAAAGTAATTTTAAAAAAAGTCAGGAACAAGACAAGTATGTAAGCTTTCACCACTTGTGTTCAACATAGTATTGGAAATATTAACCACAGTGATCAGACAAGAAAAAGAAATAAAAGGCATCCAAATTGGAAAGTAGAAAGCAAAATTATCACTGTTTGCAGATGACATGTAGTGTACATAGAAAATCCTATAGGCTTTACTAAAAAAAAAAAAAAACTACTAAACCTAATAAGTGAATTGGGTAAAACAGCAGAATATAAAGTCAATATTTAGAAATCAAAGGCATTTTCATATATCAACAATGAAATATCAGTAACAGAAATCAAGAAAATTATCCCATTTGATATAGCTACAAGAAAAATAAAACATCTAGGAATAAACCTAAGGAAGGAGGTAAAATACCTTTACTCAGAAAACTACACAACACCGAAGAAAGAAACTAAGACACAGATAAGTGGAAGCAAATATTGTGTTCATGGATTGGAAGAATTAACATAATCAAAATGTCCATACTACACACAGCAATTTATATATTCAACTCAATCCCTATTAAAATACAAATGACATATTTCACAGATATAGAACAAACATTTCAAAAATTTATATTTTAGTTGTTTTAGAAGCATGTTGGTTTTCTTATTGGCATTCTTCTGTTCAATAAAGTAAACAATCTAAGTTTTCTTTTAAAGTACTCTTCTGTACTCCCCTTCTCCTTCTTGACATTCATAAGGCTGTTTTCATTTTGAAATGTATAAATGAAGCCCATAAATACTTTTATTTTGCCCTGATATTTCCAAAAATATTGACCATCCTTGTTTCAGAAGTTTTTTGACAATTGTAATAATCTCTCAGACTCTCAAATGAATGAATAGCAAATAACCTAAAGATTCTCTCTTCCCTTTATTCCAATAGTGGCCAGTAACTCTTAGCCCTTAACTCTTGGTGACTTGATGTGTATGTGTGAAAAGGAAGAGTTTATTTTTAAACAGACTCTCTTTAAGGTCACAGCAGGACAGTAGATGTGGACTTTTGAAAGCAACAAAGATCTTCATTGTGGAAAAGAGAGTGATGCAGAAATAATGAGTTTCCACTGAAATCTGAGCTCTCCTCTCTTGTCTTGCACAAACACAACAAATTCAGCCACATCAACAACTCAGTTGTCATAGAACTGAATCTGCTCTGGTTTTGGAAGAATATATTTGACTCTGGATGCTGAGACATAACATCAGTCTCTGGATGTCCAAGACACTTCAGGGTTCCAGATAGAGATAAAGGTCACACCCTAATCTACCTATTTTCATTTAGAACTTTGGGTTGCTTTTGGAAGATTTGTGTAATATGTACTCTTCAGTGTGGAAGTCCTGAGGTTTTTATTTTGCTTTTACTAGGATTGTTCTATTAGGTCTGTGAGTTTCATCCTTAGGGGCTCAGAGGTAAAGGTCTTTTGTCACTAGTTATAAAAGGAGTCTTTTGTGTTCAAAGAATAAACATGTCATAGGATTTGCTGCTGTTTGTTCCTTTCCCATTAGTTTTACCTATGTGAGCACTGTTCACAAAACTTTAAAAAGTAATATCTTCCCATCTGGATGAATGCTTATAGGTATTCTAAGGACACTCTTTTTTAATGGTATGAAATAAATCTCTCTACAGAAAAAAAAAGATAAATATTGAAACAATTGACTGCAATGCTTAGAATCAAGGCGAATGTTGCACCTAAGAGAAAGACGTATATTATAAAACTTGGAAAAATTAAAACATTGCATGGGATATGAGGTCTGATTGAAATACAAGGAGAGTTTGGAAGTTAAAATCATAAAACCATTAATCAGAAAACTACACAAAACTGAGGAAAAAACTGAGGGAGACACAAATTTATGGAAGCATATACTGTGTTCATGGATTGGAAAATTAACATTATCAGAATGTCCTAACTACACACAAAAAATTACAGATTGAACACAATCCTTATAAAAATACCAATGACATATTTCAAAGATGTAGAACAAACATTTCAAAAATGTATATGGAACCATAAATGACCAAGAAAGCCTCAGCAGTTTTGAGAAAGAAGAACAAAGTAGGAGGGATCACAATACCTGCTATCAAACTATATTACAAGGCCAAGGTAATTAAAACAGCCTGGCACTAGCATAAGAACAGACACATAGATCAATGCCACAGGTTAGAGAGCCCAGTAATAAACCCATGTCTCTGTGATCAATTAGTATTTGACAAAGAGGACAGAATCATAAAATGAAGTAAAAATAGCCCCTTCAACAAATGATGTTGGGAAATCTGGACAGCTACCTGCAAAAAAAAATGAAACTCAGCCACCAACTTACACCATACACAAAAGTGAAAACAAGATAGATAAAATACTTAAATATAAGTCACAATACCATAAACATCATAGAGGAGAGCATAGGCTGGAAAATCTCAGATATTCTATGCAGCAATATTTTCACTGATATGTCATCTAGAGCAAGGGACATGAAGGAAAGAATCAACAAATGGGATCTCATCAAAATAAAAAGCCTCTGCACAGCTAAAGAAAACATCAGCAAAATGAAAAGGGAACCAACCTTATGGGAAACTAGATTTGTAAATGATACTTTGGGCAAGTATTTGACCTCCAAAATATATAAAGAACTAACATGACTCCACTCCAGGAAGACAAACAAATCAATTAAAAAATAGATGAAGGGCCTGAATAGACACTTTCCCAAGGAGGACATACAGAGAGCCCAGAGACATATGAAAAGATACTCAGCATCACTAGCCATCAGAGAGATGCAAATTAAAATTACAATGAGATACCACTTCACTCCAGTCAGAATGGGCATCAAAACCAAATTAACAAACAAATGTTGGAGAGGATGTGGAGCACAGGGAACCCTAGTGCACTGTTGGTGGGAATGCAGACTGGTGCAGCCATTGTGGGAAACAGTATGGAATTTCCTCAGAAAACTAAAAATGGAACTGACTTTTGACCTGTAAATTCCACTGCTGGGATTATACCCTAAGAATCATGAAACACCAATTCAAAGAACCTTTGCACCTCAATGTTCATAGCAGCACAATTTACAATAGGCAAGTGCGCAAAGAAGAAAGCACAGCTAACATAAAAAAGATGCAAAGATAGTACCTTGATTTGGTCATAAAGAGAGAGAAAATACTGCTAGCTCAATAGGCAAGGAGAGATAGACAGGGAGAACATGTTAGAGGAGGCTTGGTGGGTAACGTAGTGCTTGGTTAGTTTTGTTTTGGCTGAAATGGGGGTAACATTTTTACACACATAGAAAGAAAATTAGGTAGAATAGCTGAAGTGAAAGTACAGAATCAGTAAAGTACATTTACTTTATAGTAAATAACAGGTAGTTAGTTCAGCAGGAATGAGAGGCCTAGTTATGAAGGTAAACCATGGGAAATAATATTAGAATGAAAAGTTGAGACAAAAATATAAGTGATCTGGGACAACACGCTATGAGTTTTAAATTTAATTCACTGGACATGAGAGGCCTTTTAACAATTTTTGTGGCAGGGTTGTGTAAAGTCAGAGCTGGGCGTCTGAATATTACATGTCTGTGATGAACATGCTATGTTAATTGTGAACAAAATGGAAAACGTGGGGAAATTTAAACCATCAAAGTAAGGATGATTAAGACCCTTAACATTATAGAAGCTTTATTCTGCAGAGGAACCAAATATATTAGATCTGCTTATCCATAGACTCCTCTGATAAAAGGGTAAGTATGGTTTGTCAATAATATCTCTAGAATCTTTTTTGTCCTGTCTTCGCCCAACTCTATGCACTTAATTTTGTCTATGATTTGTTTATGCCTTCCATTAAAATAAGTTCTCATGTAGAAATGTTTCAAATGATTCATTCACAATGAAGTATAAATGATCACTACAGCTTAGTATGCCATCTTTTCTCCTCTTTCCCCATCCTGGACTCATAGTTCAAAACTCCCAAGTAGTTGATTGGCATATAAGACTGGAGTAGAGCAACTAAGATTCTGGAATATATTATTTTTATTTAACCATTAGAATCACACAATATTAACTACAAAGCCATGAATGAATCTATGAAGAAAACTACCAGGGCTCTGGCTGGTGTGGCTCAGTGGATTGAGTGCTGGCCTATGAACCAAAGATTTTATTTATTCATTTTTAGAGAATGAAAGAAGAAAGAGGGAAAGAGAACCATCAATGTGTGGTTGCCTCTTGTGTGCCCCCTACTGGGGACCTGGCCTGAACCCCAGGTGTGTTCCCTGACTGGGAATCAAATTGGTGACCCTTTGGTTTGCAAGCCAGTACTCAATCCACTAAACCACACCAGCCAGGGCCAAATTCTTTCTTTATCTTTAATCTTTGCCAGTTTAATAATGATGTGTCTTGGTTTGGCCCTCTTTCAGTCCAACTTGTTTGGGACTCTCTGAACTTCATGGACTTGTATGTCTATTTCCTTCACCAGACTGAGGAAGTTTTCCTTCATTATTTTTTTTTCAAATATGAGCTTCCTGGACTTCTTGAAAGTCATATGTTTTCAATTTCTTGCTCTTCCTCTTCTCCTTCTTGCACCCCTATGATTCAGATGTTAGTACATTTACAGTTGTCCCAGAGGTTCCTAAGCCTCTCCTCATTTCTCTGAATTCTTATTTCTTCATTCTGTTCCAGTTGGATGTTTATTTCTTTGTTTCGTTCCAAACTATTGATTTGAATCCCAACTTCCTTCCCTTTACTGTTGGCTTCCTGTCTTTTTTTCTTTATTCTACCTTGTATATCACTCACTTATTTTTCATGTGGCCATACTCAATTATTTCTCTGAGCATTCTGATTAGCAGTGTTTTGAACTCTGCATCTGACATCTGATAGATTAGCTATCTCTGTGTAGCTTAGATCTTCTTCTAGAGTTTTGATGTGTTATTCCATTTGGGCCATGTTTCTTTTCCCCCTCTATTTTGTAGCCTCCCTTTGTTTCTGTGTATTTACTTAGAGTTGCTGTGACTCCCCATGTTGCCATTGTAGTTGTTCCTATTTGTGAACATTGGATATATTTCCATTTGCTAATGTCTTCTTTAATTTCTTTCATCAAAGAGGAGATTCAAGACGGCTGCACACTAGTTGGAAGCTCCATTCACTTGCCCTCAGACCAGGATTGGTCTTGCAGCTAAATGAGAGAGCAATCAACTTGAACATCTACCAGAGAATTAGTGAGAGTGTCTTTGAGTGAGTGCATTGATGAATGAGTGTATAGGAGTGTGTGTGAGTGGGCAAGGGTATGCCTACCTACAGGGAAATAATTAGCAGGCAGCCCAGGCTCTCCTAGCAGAGCAATTGCCACCACTACTGCCCAACTTGACACTTCTGGCTGCCCTGATTCATGGAAGATGTGGATTGACTCAGAAGCCATGAGCTCTGAAGGGAGAGAGACTGCTAGGGAGTGCTGGGTACAACAACAGTATGGTGGGAGCAGGCCCACCTGAAGCTGTTAATCACTGGATGGAGCAGTGACAGTACTGTACCACCACCCCATGTTATAGTATTACTGCGGGACTCTTCCCAGTGCCATCCAGGACAGATCCAGAGACAGGCTTTATCTAAAACTGTTGGAAGCTTTGATAGGCTGTGGCCAGCCCTCCCTGAGAGACACTTTGTGATTTGGGTGGGGGGAGAACATGGATAACAGAAACCCCAGGGCTTGGCCAGAAGCATGGAGGTTGCACAAAAACTCTTTTAAACGAGGAGCTGAGGTGAATCTCAAGACTCAACAGGAACCTGGTGCTTGCATGTTCATGTATGTGTGCACAACAGCTCTGCCAACAAAGACTTCAGAGGGATATAGTCATGCTAAAGGGATTGTTGGACCCAACACAACACAACTGGCATGCAGGGGACTGTACAGAGGGAAAGGTTCAGTCATGAGTTTCCTGCAAGATAGTGACAGGCTGGGGACTGGACAGCCAAGACCTGAATACCTGACACTCTCTTCAGACAATCAGGTGCCTTCACAGATAGATGATCCCAACATCCACCTGTGGGATTAAAAGCTCTACAGATCAATGAGGACAGGCTCAGGAGCCCACTGCTCAGTGTATTTCAGCAGGGGGAAAAATAAAAAGCTCTGAAAGGGCCCATTTTACCAGATGCTATGAGTTACACTGTTCTTCAGGCCCTGATCCACTGAAACTAGCAGAGCAGAGAGATGAGAGACAGTTGCAACAAAGGATGTTTAGGGACCAGCCCAGCTTTGGTGCATAGACAGATATACTGTTTGCACCAAGAGGAAAGAGCTCCCCCTTTTATACAGATTGGTTCCTCACAGAAAACAGACAGCTAATTCACCAGAAACTACACATTATTGGAAAGAATTTGGGACAGACCAAGACACGTGGTGAGAGGGCAGGGAAACACTCCCATCATCTTCCTTAAAGACTGATCAGTGCTCCCCAGAGTAACCCAGGGTTCCTTTCTTATAATAGTCTTAATCTCATTACACCTTTATTAACATTTGCTCATTTTGTATTGAAAACTGTGGTTGTGGGTGGGGTTTATTTTTCTAGGGGTATGTTTGTTTCCTCTGTTGTTTGATTTCATTCTGGCAGCAACTGTACAATAACATACAAGACACAATGGATGGTTTGAATCTCAGTAAGCTAACTGGAGGATACCAAAGCATGACCCAACAACAACCAAAACACAATTACAATCAGAGACCTGACATAAAAGGCATAAAGGACACCCTGAGAGCATCCAACTCAGGAGATCAAGGAGACTGAACTACTGAGTCCCACAGGTCTCCTACCAGAGAAGGCCACAACACAAACACAGGGAGTCAAAGCAGATCAATCTAAAATGAAGAAACAAACAAAAAGAGCCATATAAAGTGGGGAGACAAAGAAACAAACCCAAATGAAAGGAAAGGAGGAATCCCAAGAAAGAGTGCTAAATGAAATTGAGGCAAGCAAACTATCAGATGTTGAGTCCAAAATAATGGTTTGTAACTGTGCTCAAGGAGCTCAGAGAGAACTATAAGGAACTCTATGGAAACCACAAGAAACTTAGTAGTAACTGTATCAGCATGAAAAAGGACATATAAACTACCAATAAGAGTCAAGAAGAATACAATATTTGAAATGAATAATACATTAGAAGGAATTAAAAGCAGGCTAGATGAAGCAGGGGACTGAATCAGTGAGGTAGAGGTTAAAGTAGAAAAAAAGTCCTAGACAAAGCAACAAAATGAAAAAGACTCGAAAAGAACAAAGAGGGTTTAAGGGAGCATCGGGACAACAGTAAACATAACATTCAAATAATAGGGATACCACAACAAGAAAAAGAAGAGCAACGGATAGAAAACCTGTTTGAAAAAGTAATGATAGAGAACTTCCCTAACTTGATGAGGGAAAAAGTCACTGAAGCCCAGGAAGCACAGAAGGTGCCCATCAAGAGGAATACAAAGACACTCATACCAAGACACATCATATTTAAAATGTCAAAACTTAAATACAAAGAGATAATCTTAAAGGCAGCGAGGGAGAAACAGTTAATGACATAAAAGGGAGCTTCAAAGAGGCTATCAGTTTATTTCTTTACATAAACACTACAATCCAGAAGGGAATGACGAGACATATTCCAAGTAATGAGAACAAAAGGACTGTGACTAAGACAGCTCTACACAGCAAGGTGTTCATTTAAAATGGAAGGTGAGAAAAGAAGCTTTCCAGACAAAAAAAAAGGGGGGCTAAAAATACATCTTTACCAAACCTAATTACAAGAGAAGCTAAAGGGGCTGCTTTAAGAATATGAGAGCGAGCGAGCGAGCGAGCGAGAGAGAGAGAGAGAGAGAGAGAGAGAGAGAGAGAACACAGGCACAAAGAGGGTGAAATGGGATAAGTACCTATCAATAATAACCTTAAACATAAATGGATTATATGCTCCAATCAAAATACAGAATAACTGAATGGATAAGAAAACATGACCCGTATACATATTGTCTACAAGAGACAAACCTCAGAACATAAGATCTGCACAGGTTGAAAGTGAAGGAATGGAAAAATATTCTGAGCAAATGGATACAGAAAAAAAAAAAAGTGAGGTAGCCATACTTATATCACACACACACACACACACACACACACACACACACACACACACACACAAGGGGGAAGAAGAAAAAGCTCTGAAAGTGCCCTTTTTACCAGACGTTAGGAGCTACACTGTTCCTCAGGCCCAGATTCACTGAAACTAGCAGAGCAGAGATTAGAGACAGTTGCAACAAAGGATGCTTAAGGACCAACCCAGCCTTGGTGCATAGACGGATACACTGTTTGCACCTATAGGAAAGAGCTCCCCCTTTTATACAGATTGGTTCCATATATATGCATGGTCCAGCTGTCTGCAAAAAAAAGATCATTTTACTTCTTTCCTATTTGAATCCCTTTTATTTCTGTATCTTGCCTGATTGCTCTGGCTAGGCCTTCCTGTACTATGTTAAATAAAAATGGTAAATGTTAGCATCCTTATCTTGTTCCTGATCTTAGAGGAACAGCTTTTAATTCTTCACCATTAAATGTTGCTGTGGAACTTGACCATAGATATCCTGAACATGACATCAAAAGTGCAAGTGACAAAAACAAAAATAAATAAGTGGGACTACATCAATCTAAAAGGTTTCTGCACAGCAAAAGAAACAATAAAATGTTGGGAACCACCCTGCTGGTTTCAGAAGCTGCAACCCCCAATGGCTAAGGCTGAGTGAAAGAACTTGAGACCATAAGCCACTAAGGAGACAAAGCTTATCCTCCCGTTAGGGGCATTGCCTCTGTCCCCCTTACTTCACCCTTCTTGGCCCTGGGTGGATGACTGGTTAGCCAATGAAGGGTAAGATTCCTCAAGGGAGGGATGACTTAAGACAGGCATGGTCATGATGGGGCTATCAGGGAAGGACTTGGGGGACTATAGAAAAAGGGGAAGATGGACCCTCGACCCTCGGCTTTGACATAGCCTGAGTCCTCATTCTGTTTGTTAGAAGTCTCCTAATCTCTTGGCTGCATTACATCCCCTGCCTGACTTAAGCTTAAAACAATGAGGGAGGCAAGTGCAGCCCTGTGCTGGAATGGGAAGTTTCCCAGGGCAATCGGGCCTAAGAAAAGAATGCATAAAATCCTGTGAAACCTGCTTTGCTAAGAATGCCCTCAATTTAAATGATAAGGGTCCAAGTATGAAATGAGTTTGTTTCCCAAATTTTTATGGCCCTTTGGCTATCTGACCCTGACTCAGAATAAGCCCTCATAGTTCTTTCAATGTTATCTATTGTTTGATCATTACTGCCTGACAATGATAGATGAGCTTTACACCCTGTATTCCTATGCAAGTTAAACCCAATAAAAGCCCATTGAGGAATAAGCTCAAGGCCCTTCTCCTCTGAGAGATTGGTCAACTTTCCTCCCCAAAAAGATCGTGTCTCAGTAGCCTTATTCTCATCTGTTACGGCTGGAGGGGCTCTGCCGGACAATGCTCCCCCACAATAAAACACTGAAAAGACAACTTACATATGGGGAAGAAAATATTTTCAAGCCATGTTTCTAATAAAAGGTTAATATCAAAAATAGATAAAGAACTCATGCAACTTGGTAGCAAAAAAACAAAGAAACAAACAACCTTATTTTTTAAATGTACAGTTTTTTTAAGAAAACATACAAATGTCCAAGTGCATGAAAAGATGCCCCACATCACTAATCATCAGGGAAATGCAAATCACCTTCACAATGAGATATCACTTCCTACCTGTTAAAATGGCTGTAATCAGAAAGACAATAAAAGTTAGGGAGGCTGTAGACAAAAGGGGGCCCCAGTGAACCATTGCTGGAAATATAAATTGTTACTATTTATAGAAACAACTATGGAAAAGAACATAGTGTTTTTTAAAAAAATTAAAAATAGATCTACCAACAGGGGAAAGAAGGGGAAGGGGCAAACAAAAGGACATGAGTGGAGGACTCATGAGCATGGATAATTTGGGGTGTGATTGTGGGAGTGGGGGGGCAGGGTGAGGGTAAGCAATGGGGAAAAGGTGGAACAACTGTAGCTGAACAACAATAAGTAAAAAATAAAAATAAATAAATAAAATCCATTAATAAAAAAGACTTATTTCAATGGATCTTCATATAATTAGAATTTTAAAAAGTGGAAAATTTTATCTAAAATAAAAAGGAATGAAACTAGAGGATAATTGTGCTAAGTGAAATAAGTCAGACAAATAAAAACAAGTGCTACCCTGGTTGGTGTGGCTCAGTGGATTGAGCGCCAGCCTGTGAACCAAAGGGACACCAGTTCAATTCCCAGTCATGGCACATGCCTGGGTTGCAGGCCAGGTCCCCAGTAGGGGACATGTGAGAGGCAATCATACATTGATGTTTCTCTCCCTCCCTTTCCCCCTCCTTCCCCTTTTTAAAAAGAAAATAAATATTTTTTTTAAAAAAAGAAAGACAAATGCTATATGATTTTAGGTATAAGTGGAATCTACAGGACAGTAACCAGAGAGAATGGGGAAGAGGGATAATAGGAAATAGGGGATGGGCCATCAAGGAACATATATAACGGACACATGGACAAAGCCAAAGAGGGTAGGTTTGAGGGTAGGAGGCCGGGATGGGTGCAGTGGGTGAGCATGGTGGGGTGAAAATGGGGACAACTCTACTTGAACAACAATTAAATATAAATAAATAAATGGCCAAACAAAGAAAACAAGCAGACTCATTAGACTCATTGATACAGAGAAATTGACTGATGGTTGACAGGGGGGACGAAGTTTGGAGGACAGGGTAAAAACTGTGAGTGGATTAAGAAGAACAAATTGATAGTTACAGAATAGGTACAGACACAGAGGTATGGGACCAGGTGAATACTTAAGTTTCTGGGGGACCACTCTTTGAAGTACATGGTTGTCTTATCACTCTGCTGTATATCTGAAGCTGGTATTGAATCATATTGAATGTATACTGTCATATAATAATAATAAATTTAAAAAGACACAAATAGAAAAAGCAATAATATTTTTATATTCCACTGGAAATACCTATGGCTAGAAGTGGTGGCTAGAATTGTTGCAGGTATGTTGCTAACTCAGGTTTTCTCCCCTGAGGTCTAATCCAACACCCTAACAAAGGCAGGAATCATGGAAATAACTCGGTTAAGTCACCAAATTAAGCAGTCCTGGAGCTGTCCTACTTTGGACTTTTGATTATGTAAGATATTTTATTTATGTATTAACATAGTGCAAAACAGGCAACATTGCTTAAATGAGATTAAGTAATCTACACATAACACTTTCAGCAGTGCCTGCCATATAGGGAACTTTAGTTATTATTACATTTGTCATACATATGTAAAGCTCCCAGCTCTGTGTCTTCTCAAAGATCCTCAAGTGAAACAGCTAAGAATGAAGGCAGGTGGCCTGTGTAATCCAGTTCATGTCTTTAAGAACTGTCAGAAATAGTCAACCTCAAAACATGTTAGTTGAACCATGGCAACAGTCTGAATAGAATCAATGCAAACAAATACTTGAATATTCGATCTAAGACCACTGCTTTATCTCACCTGACTACAAATTCATAAAAACTGCCCGGCTGGTGTAGCTCAGTAGATTGAGCACGGGCTGGGAACCAGAGGGTCCCGGTTCGATTCCCAGTTGGGGCACATGCCTGGGTTGCAGGCCAGGTCCCCGTGAGGGCCATGTGAGAGGCAACCATACATTGTTCTTTCTCCCTCCCTTTTCTCTCTGAAAATAAATAAATAAAATCTTAAAAAAAGCCATGATAAATGACATAGTTAGAGCTTTGCTGTGGAAAAAAATAGTGGATATAGAAATCAGAAAACAGGGATAAATGACAATTGGTACATCAAAGGAAATAATGAGTAACAGTTTCTGTGGATCCTGAAAAAGAGGATACCTACCAAAAACTCTTGGAAGCTAACTGGACTTGCATTTAAAGCAGAGCCTAGCAGCCATTTCTAAACAAGACCTTCTCACACAAATCACACTTCAGGAAGAACCCTGCAGTGAACTGCCTACCTCCTGCATTTAACTGCCAGCCTGCACTATGTTCATGCCTTCTGAATCAGCCTTTATAAAGGAGTTTCTAGAATTGTATTTTAAGCAATAGGTCTTAGACTTCCCTCTTCCAATTGAAACTATGGAACTATATCCCCATCTTTACTGACCAATCAGAGTGCCTCCATTTTTATCAATCAGGACAATGCCTTTTAAACCATTCAAATTGAGGATTTGGAGCCCTTATTTTCATGAGGACAGACAAATCAGGGACTGGGTGGGCGATATTTTCTATATAAGTCGTGTCTTGTCGGGATCAGAAACCACACTTTTTCATTTCCACTAAAGACTGAAGACTGATTTTCCTTTCCTGGAGCTGAAACACCAAAAAACTAAACACCTTTGACATCTTGCCAGACCAGAGCAGAGCAGAGCAAGCAGAGTAGGCAAAGCAGGGCAGAACGGAGCAGTTCAGCACAGAGCAGAGCAGAACTGTCCAGCTGAAAAGGACCTGTGCTCCAAGGTTGCATAACAGTCTTGCTGTTCCACAGCTTTGATGTTTCATAATTGAGAGGTGATATTATGGAGCTCTCCCACAGCTGTGTTGTTCTCACAGTCATGCTGTATCACAGTTGATCAGTTTGCACTGAATAAGTTTCGTTTTTCACCAGCACCCCAAATTGGGGATTCCAGTTGGTGTTAAGTTGTCACTGAGTATCATTAGCTGACATATATTAATATCAATAGATGAATTTCTTAGATAATACACATAAAATCTTTAGCACATTTTCTGACATTAAGAAATTCTAAGTAAATGTTTGTTGTTATTGTTATGTCAGTAAGGCACTTGAATCCTAGAAGCCTTCTGCTGCTGGTGCAAGATTTTACACGAAGTCCCAGAATTATTAACAGTTTTGTAGCAATGGAGGTTGCAGACATCAACCCATAGCTTTTATGGTGAATCTTATTGGGTACATGAAACCCCCAAAAGTCCAATTTACTGTCTTAACAAGTTCTCCAACTAGATTTCTGATTGTCTTCAAGTTCTGCCTGTTTTATGACTACCCAGAAATATTACTTCTGTACCCTACCATAGGCCAACTGAGGGAATTAGGAGTGGGAAGAGAGTCCATTTACTCACTAGATACCTAGTACTGGGATGCATTGAACAATAACCTCTTTGAAGTTGCCACAGCTTAATTATTTCCTAAGGTCTAAAACTCTATGTCATTTCTATGTGCCATTTTACCATACTATGTACAGAGAATACCAACATTTTAAATAACAAATATTTACTGGGACACATTATGTGTACAAAATATGGTAAGAGTAACTGCCATCAAGATCTTATTTTGTCTAGGACTTCCAGCCAATATGGAGGCATAGGTGAACACACTATACCTCCTCGCACAACCAAAAGAGGAAAAACAACAATTTAAAAACAAAAAACAACCAGAACTGACAGAAAATTGAACTTTATGGAAGTCCAACAACTAAGGAATTAAAGAAGACATGTTCATCCAGACCGGTAAGCTGGGCAGAGCCGGGCGGAGAGTGCGCGGCGAGATGGCAGTTTGTGGAGCAGTGCAGGCAATGCTGCAGCTGCCTGGAGAGACGGGCAGCTGGTGCACTTGGCCAAATTGCAGCCAGCCCACTCAGTGAAACCCGTGGCCAGAGCACTTGGCAAAACCTGTGGCTGACCAAGCTGGACCCAGCGGGGTCGAGACTGGTGAACCAGGCAGTCCCTCATTCGCACACAGATAAACTGGGAGAAAAAGCTGGGGAGTGGAGCAGATCTTGCAACCCACCATCATGGGGAAATAAAGTCTCAAACCACTGACTGAAAATAGCTGTGGGGGTTGAGGCGCCTGTGGGAGGAACTCCCAGCCTCACAGGAAAGTTCATTGGAGACACCCACAGGGACTTAGAACTACACAAGCCCGCCCACCTGGGAACCAGCACAGAAGGGCCCAACTTGCTTGTGGGTAGCAGGGGAAGTGACTGAAAGTAGGCAGAGAGTGGAGCAAGCGCCATTGTTCCCTCTCAGGCCCCACCTCCCACTGGCAGCGTCACAACACAGTGCTGTAGGTTGCCCCAACCTGGTGAACACCTAAAGCTCTGCCCCTTCAAGTAACAGGAGCACCAAGAAAAAAAGTGGCCCAAATGAAAGAGCAGATCAAAACTCCAGAAAAAATACAACTAAGCCACGAAGAGATAGCCAACTTATCAGGTGCACAGTTCGAAACACTGGTAATCAGGATGGTCACAGGATTCGTTGAATTTGGTCACAAATTAGATGAAAAAATGAAGAATACGCTAAGAGTAATAAGGGGAAATGTACAGGGAACCAATAGTGATGGGAATGAAACTGGGATTCAAATAAACAGTGTGGACCAGAAGGAAGAAAAAAAACATTCAAATAGAAAAGAATGAAGAAACAAGAATTAAAAAAAAAATTAAGAGAGGCTTAGGAACATCCAGGACACCTTTAAACGTCCCAACATCTGAGTCATAGGGGTGCCAGAAGGAAAAGAGGAAGACCAAAGGATTGAAAACTTATTTAAACAAATAATGAAGGAGAACTTCCCTAAGCTGGTGAAGGAAATAGACTTCCAGGAAGTCCAAGAAGCTCAGAGAGTCCCAAAGAAGTTGTACCCAAAGAGGAACATACAAAGGCACATCATAATGACATTACCCAAGATTAAAAATGAGGAGAGACTCTTAGAAGCAACAAGAGAAAAGGAGACAGTTACCTACAAAGGAATTCCAATAGGACTGTCAGCTGATTTCTCAAAAGAGACCTTTCAGGCAAGAAAGGGCTGGAAAGTAGTATACCAAGTCATTAAAGGTAAGGACCTACATCCAAGAATACTGTATCCAGCAAAACTTTCATTTAGAATAGAAGGGCAGAATAAAGTGCTTCTCAGATAAGGTCAGGTTAAAGGAGTTCATCATCACTAAGCCTTTATTGTGTGAAATCTTAAAGAGAATTATATAAGACATGAAGGGATATCTTTTTTATTTTTAAATAATTAGTTTATTATTGTTCGATTACAGTTATTTGCAATGTCTCCTCTCCCCTCATCCCTTCCTCTCCAACACCACCTCCCTCCCCAACCTCCCTCCTCCCCCTTAGTTCTGTCCATGTGTCCTCTACAGTGATTCCTGAAAACCCTTCTAACCATTGTCCCCTCCCCACTCAACCCTGGCTATTCTTACACTGTTATCAATTTCAAAGTCTCTGGTTATGTTGTGCTTGCTTTCTGCATTTGTTGATTATAATCCAGTTAAAGGTGAGATCATATGGTATTTGTCCCTCAGCGCCTGGCTTACTTCACTTAGCAAAATGCTCTCCAGTTCCATCCATGCTGTTGCAAAGGGTATAAGCTACTTCTTCCTTTCTGCTGCGTAGAATTCCATTGTGTAGATGTACCATAGTTTCTTGATCCATTCATTTGTAGATGGGCACTTAGGTTGTTCCCAGCACTTGACTATTGTGAATTGTGCTGCTATGAACATTGGAGTGCATAGGTTCTTTTGAATTGGTTTTTCAGGATTCTTAGGGTATAATCCCAGTAGTGGAATTGCTGGGTCAAAAGGCAGTTCCATTTTCACTTTTCTGAGGAAGGTCCATACTGTTTTCCAAAGTGACTGCACCAGTCTGCATTCCCACCAACAGTGCAGTAGGGTTCCCTTTTCTCCACATCCCCTCCAACAGTTATCCGTTGCTTTGTTGATAATGGCCATTCTGACTGGTGTGAGGTGATATCTCATTGTGGTTTTAATTTGCATCTCTCTGATGACTAATAATGTTGAGCATCTTTTCATATGACTCTGGGCTCTCTGTATGTCCTTTTTTGAGAAGTGTCTGTTCATGTCTATTGCCCATTTTTTAATTGGGTTTTTTGTCTTCCTGGAGTGGAGTCATATGAGTTCTTTATATATTTTGGAGATCAGACACTTGTCTGAGGTATCATTGGCAAATATGTTTTCCCATACTGTTGGTTCTCTTTTTATTTTAATACTATTTTCTTTAGCCCCGCAGAAGCTCTTTATTTTGATAATGTCCCATTTGTTTATTCTTTCCTTTATGTCCCTAGCTCTAGGGGACATATCAATGAAGATGGTGCTGCGTGGAATGTCTGAGCTTTTCGTACCAATGTTTTCTTCTAGAACTTTTATGGTGTCACTAGTTACATTTAAGTCTCTTATCCACCTTGAGTTTATTTTTGTGTATGGTGTAAGTTGGTGCTCGAGTTTCATTTTTTTAAGGTAGCCATCCAGATTTCCCAGCTCCATTTGTTGAAGAAGCTATTTTTATTCCATTTTATGTTTCTGCCCCCTTTGTCAAAGATTAATTGCCCATAGAGACTTGGGTTTATTTCTGGACTCTCTATTCTGTTCCATTGGTCTATCTGTCTGTTTTTCTGCCAGTACCTAGCTGTTTTGATTCAGTGGCATTGTAATATAGTTTGATATCAGGAATTGTGATCCTTCCTGCTTTGCTCTTCTTCCTCAAAATTGCAGCTTATATTTGGGGTCGTTTATGGTTCCATATAAATTTTTGAAGTGTTTGTTCTATATCTGTGAAATATGCCATTGGACTTTGATAGGGATTGCATTGAATCTATAAATTGCTTTGGGGAATATGGGCATTTTGATGATGTTGATTCTTCCAATCCATGAGCATGGTATATGTTTCCATTTGTTTGTGTCTTCCATGATTTCTCTCTTCAGTGTTGTGTAGTTTTCTGAGTACAGGTCTTTTTCCTCCTTGGTTAGGTTTATTCCCAGGTATTTCATTTTTTTTTGTTGCCTTATCGAATGGGATGTTTTTCCTGATTTCTGTTTCTGCTGTTTCACTGTTGGTATACAAAATGCCTTTGATTTCTGGATATTGACTTTATATCCCGCTGTTTTGCCAAATTCAATTATTAGATCGAATAGTTTTTTGGCGGAGTCTATAGGATTTTCTAAGTATACTATCATATCATCTGCCAATAATGACAGTTTTGTTTCCTCCTTTCCAATTTGGATGACTTTTATTTCCTTTCCTTGTCTGATTGCTGTAGCCAAAACTTCCAGTACTATGTTGAATAGAAGTGGTGATAGTGGGCAACCTTGTCTTGTTCCTGATCTTAGTAGGAAAGATTTTAGTTTTTGTCCATTGAGTATAATGTTGGCTGTAGGTTTCTCATATACGGCCTTTATTATGTTAAGGAATGCTCCCTCTATTACCACTTTGCTAAGTGTCTTTATCGTAAATGGATGCTGCACCTTATCGAATGCTTTTCCTGCATCTATTGATATGATCATGTGATTTTTGTCTTTGCTTTGGTTTCTGTGATGTATTAAGTTTATTGTTTTACGAATGTTGTACCATCCTTGCAAACCTGGGATGAAACCCACTTGGTCATGGTGAATGATCTTTTTGATGTATTGCTGGATGCGGTTGGCTAATATTTTGTTGAGAATTTTAGCGTCAATGTTCATCAGTGATATTGGCCTGAAGTTTTCTTTCTTTGTTGTGTCTTTTTCTGGTTTTGGGATTAGGATGATGCTGGCATCATTAAACGAGTTTGGGAGTCTTCCATCATTTTGGATTTTTTGGAATAGTCTGTGAAGGATAGATGTTAGTTCTTCCTTAAATGCTTTGTAGAATTCTCCTGTGAAACCATCTGGTCCAGGGATTTTGAGTGTTGGAATTTTTTTGCTTACTGCTTTAATTTCATCTGCTGTAATCGGTTGGTTCAGGCTTTCTGTTTCTTCCTTATTCAGTTTTGGAAGATTATATTTTTCTAATAATTTGTCCATTAACCCTAGGTTTTCATATTTCTTGGCATACAGTTCTTCAAAGTAGTGTCTTATAATCCTTTGTGTTTCTGTGGCATCAGTTGTAATATCTCCTCTTTCATTTCTGATTGAGTTTGTTTGGGTCCTCTCCCTTTTTTTCTTGATGAGCCTGCTTAAAGGCTTGTCTATTTTGTTTATCTTTTCAAAGAACCAGCTACTAGATATATTGATACTTAGAATTGTCCTTTCAGTCTCTATGTCATTTAATTCTGATCTGATATTGGTTATTTCCTTCCTTCTACTTGCTCTGGTTTGTCTTTGCTGTTGTACCTCAGTTCCTGTAGGTGTAGGGTTAGGTTGTTTGTGAAAACTGTTTCTGTTTTTTTTTTTTTTTTTCTGTAGGTAGGCCTGTATCACTATGAACTTGCCTCTCAGGACTGCCTTCGCCGTGTCCCATAAGTTTTGGGTTGTTGTCAGTTCATTTTCATTTGTTTCAAGGAACTTTTTTATTTCTTCCCTAATCCTGCCCTTGACCCATTCATTGTTTAATGGCTTGGTATTCAGTCTCCGTGATTTTGAGTGTTTTGGGTTTTTTTACTTTGGGTTGGTTCCTAATTTCAGACCCTTTTGGTCAGAGAAAATACTTGGTATGATTTCAATTTTCTTGAATTTGTTGAGGCTTGTTTTGTGTCCTATCATATGGTCTATTTTTGAAAATGTTCCATGTACATTTGAAAAGAATGTGTCTTTAGCTTCTTTGGGGTGAAGGGCCCTATATATATCAGTTAAGTCCATTTCTTCTAGGGCATTGTTCAATGCCACAATGTCTTTGCTGATATTTTGTTTGGAGGATCTGTCCATTTTTGACAGTGGGGTATTGAAGTTCCCTACTATAATTGTGTTGGTATCAATGTCTTTCTTGAAGTCCTCCCCGATTTTCTTTATGTATTTGGGTGCTCCTGTGTTGGGTGCATATATTCTTACAATATTTATGTCTTCTTGGTTGATTCTTCCCTTGAGTATTATAAAGTGTCCTTCTGGTTCTCTCTTGATGGCCCTTTTTTTGAACTCTATTTTTTCTGACGTGAGTATTGCTACTCCAGCTCTTTTTTCTTGTCCGTTTGCTTGGAACATTTGTTTCCAGCACTTCACTTTCAGTCTGTGTAAGTCTTTGTCCTGAAGTGGTCTCTTGTAGGCAGCAAATGTGTGGGTCATGCTTTCTTATCCATTCTGCTATTCTATGTCTTTTAATTGTAGCATTTAATCCATTTACATTTAAGGTTATTATTGATAGGTACTTATTCATTGCCATTTTTTTTTTGTACCTGTGTTCCTCATTCTCTCTCTTTCTCTTCCTTCCCTTAAATCAGTCCCTTTAGGATCTCTCGCAGAGCTGGTTTGGAGGAGGTGTATTCTTTTATACTTCTTTTGTCTGGGAAGCACCTTATTTGGCCATCTATCTTGCGAGAGCCTTGCTTGGTAGAGTAGTCTTGGTTGCAGGCCTCTGGTTCTCATTACTTGGAATATTTCTTGCCATTCCCTTCTGGCTTAGAGTGTTTTCATTGAGAAGTCAGCTGCTAATCTTATCGGGGCTCCCTTGTATGTTACTTCCTGTCTCTGTCTCGCTGCCTTTAAGATTCTCTCTTTGTCTTGGAATTTTGACATTTTAATGATGATGTGTCTTGAAGTGGGCCTGTTAGGGTTCCTTTTGATTGAGATTCTCCGTATTTCCTGGATTTGTGTGGCTTTTTATCTCATCAGATTAGGGAAGTTTTCCATTATTACTTTTTCAAACAGGTTTTCCATCCCTTGCTGCTCTTCCTCTCCTTTTGGTATGTCTATTATACGATTATTATTACGTTTCATGTTGTCCTGCATTTTCATTAATACCTCTTCATTCTTTCTGAGCCTCTTTTCCTTTTCTTGCTCATTTTGGGTTCTTTTTTCAACCTTGTCCTCCAGCTCGCTGATCCGATCCTCTGCCTCATCGAGCCTGCTTTTGATTCCTTCTATTGTGTTCTTCAATTCAGATATTGTATTCTTCATTTCCTCTTGGCCCTTGTGAATAGTTTCTATTTCCTTTTTCATGTTGACATAGTTTGCAGTGAGTTCATGATAGTTTCCCTGTAGTTTCGTGTATTTTTCTGTGAGTTCATCAAGCTTCTCAAGTTTCTTGAGCTGCCTGATAACATATGCTTTGAACACAATATCTGATAGTTGGCTTGCCTCTGTTTTGTTTATCATTCCTTCTGGGGCTTCCTCCTTTCCTTTCATTTGGGGATTGTTTCTTTGTCTTCCCATTGTTTGTGGGATTCTTCTTCCTAGCCTCTGATTCTTAAATTGACCTGTCCAGTTCTCTGGAACAGTGAAGTTAATTTTGTGTCACTGTCTCTGTTTTTTGGGCTGACTCTTGTCTGGGTCCCACTCTATTCTCTTCACAATTCCAGGTATTAATGTCTAACCTGTGGATAAAGAAGAGAGAGAATGGGAGAAAAAGAAGGAAAAGAAAGCAAAAGAAAAGGAAAAAGAAAGATAAAGAAAAATAATACTAAAATAACATAAAATATAAAATAATAAAAATAAGAAATAAAAAGAGGAGAAAACAAGGCATACCAAATGAAGGCAAGGTAGAAGCAATTAAAAAATATAGAAGGACAGATAGGAAGAAGGGTGGGGAAAAACAAACAAAGAAACAAAGAGAAAACAAAAGATAGAAAAAAAAGAGAAAGAAAAAAAAGACTTCTGTTGGCTGGCTTCAACAGTGTCTGGTCAGGGGCTGCGACAGGCTGGGAAGATATCAGACTTCCCCTGCTTTCTTGCTGGTCTGCACTCTCAACTGCTGTCCTGCCTCCAGCCGAGTTGCTAGGAGTTTGCAGCACCTCCTTTGGGCTGTCTGACCCCCACTGTGAGTCAGAGTTTGTGAGGTCTGTTTCTCCCCTCAGTGGGATTAGATGGCGCTCCTCTGTTTTTCTCCCACGGAGGGAGTCTGCACCCCAGGTCTCCGATCACAGTGTCTGGGTTGTGTCTCAGGCCGTCCAGGAGTGAGCTCCATGCCCCTGTATTTGTTGACTGCTTTTTGTCTCTGGATTCGGGGCTTGCAAGCCACAGGCCTGGGCACCTGGTTGGGCACAACCCCCAGCCGCCCCTGACTGGCTTCTCCCGGTGCGCGCCTGGTCCTGGAGCTCTGGGCCTGGGTCTCCCATTCAGTTCAATCTCCAGTTCCTCCCGCTGGGATTGCCAGCCTCTGCAGACCAATCCCCATGTACACACCAACCTCCGGACTGCTTGGGACCGAGGCTCTCCCAACAGACGTGAGCGCCTGCTTTGGCTGCTCTCACACCCCAATCCAGCTCCCTCCTACGGATCCTGGAGCAAACCGGGAAGCTGCTGTGACACGATCCACATACCTCCGGGCTCCCCGCGAGTCCCGAGGGACCCCTTCACTCCGAAACAGACTCCCTACCGGCTGATCTTTCAGTTTTATGTGCAATCCTGGTCGCCAATATTCCTGGAATACAGCTGGGCGATCGCTCCATTCCTCAGAAAATCTGTCAGATATCCCACCAGTGGGCTGGAGGAAGCCGATCCAGGTCCCTCCTACTCCGCCGCCATCTTTCCCTAAGATGTGGAGGAATGTCAACAGGGGAGTGGGAGGGGGAGAGAGGAGGAAAAAGTACAGAGAATAAGAAGCATAAACGGTCGGTAGAAAACAGACAGGGGGAGGTTAAGAATAGTACTAAAAATGTAGATGTCAAAGAACTTATGTCTATGACCCATGGACAAAAACTAAAGGGTGGGGAATGGGAGGTTTGGGGTGGAGGGGAATAAAGGGATGGGGAATGGGGCAACTGTAATAGCATAATCAATAAAATATATTAAAAAAGAAATTTGCAAAAAAATATATTATTTTGTCTAAGTCGTGCTTTAAGAATGTGTTTCATAATAATCTACAAATATTTTAAACTGTAGTCTTGCTGATGTCAGGTAGTTTTACTAGAGAAAACAATTTTAAATGTTTTAGTCGTGACAGGTGAAGATATTCTTCTAATCCAAAGGGGAATCCCTGAATGTAAAAGAATTTGGAAAGACTTACTTAGGATGAAAACAAGTTTATAGAAGTGATAGTGAGTTTATCCCACAAAGCTAAGTAGATTTATTGGAGGGGAGAGAACTAGTGCTGCATTTCAGTTCTCAAAAACATTCTCTAGCTGATATACGCACAGTTTGAATTTATCCACATATTTCTGTGGTCATATAATATCAAAGGCAGAAAAAATATCACTAAATCTCTGCTTCTCTGTTCTCTGTCAGGCCCAAACAAATCTCAAGCCTCCATATAATTTCATGCTGAAGCAGTCCCAAAAGATCCTAAACAGAAAAAGTCACAACCCAGCCAGCTCAGTTGCACAAAACATTCAATAACACCTTTTATTACACTTTTGTCTAAAAATGACAATAGAAGATACAGAAAATTATCTCAGGCAATTTAGTTATACCTCATTCATCCATTTGCTTATTTACTGAATTGTAAATTTATTCTCCCATCAAAATTTGTTGAATGCCTTCCTATTGTCTGACTGTATTCTAGATGATAAAAGTACAAACACATTTAAAAGATATAATCACTGCCTAGGAAACTTTATTCCTCCTGTACTTAAAGTTCAATATGTGAGGCTTCTTTTCCAGATGGCAGAATATCTAAATGCAGTAGTCTCATCTTCTCAGGACTGAATCCAAATTACAACTGAACTAGAGAACCACCATCATTCAAAATGGCCTGAAATATATCTGAATGGAAGCCCTATAACTAAGTATATAAAGAAGAATCCATGTCAAGTCTAGTAGGAGGGTCCAGAGACGCAGAACTGGCTGGCCCCTAATCCATGTATGGCAGATAAAAATTTGGAGGGATGTTTCTGATGCAGATGAACCCTATGAAGAGTGATGAGACCTAGCTCCACACCATGATATCCAGCCCAGATATATAGTGCTAAAAAGAGAAGTCACTATAACTTCTGACTGTGAAAACCAGCAACACAGTCAGTGAGATGGTGGGCTTCTGGAGCCCCTGGCATTTCTCTTAAAGAGACTGTGCATGGGCTTAGACTCACTTTCTCTGAATGCCCATGTTGAGGAAACACTCAAAAGACACCAGGAACATTTAGGGAGGAACTGAGTTGTCTGGCTTTGGTGCAAGGCCTGGGAAGGGGGGCGGGGAAACTTTCTCTCAAACAGAAGTACTGGCAGAAACCATTTTTATTTGCTGATACTTCCCTGTGCATGCACAGGTGGATGTCATATCTGAGTCTCCATCATTCTAGCTAACACTGTTTACCCTGCCCTGAAGAATGCCTGAAATTCCCTCCACCCAATTTGAGGACCCACCCACATTCCTTCCAGTGGATTTTCCATACCAATGATCTGTCTTGGCTCATGCTGTGGACTTTTAAAAAATTTTCTCAAATGTTCACAAACCCCAAACAAACAGCATCTTCCCAAGATATACCCAATACCTCTTGCTAAGTTACTATAGGCACTAGTGGCAGCCAGCCTTGGTTTGCAGCTTGGCTTCTTTCAGAAACCCCAAACCCAGCATAAGTAACATCTATCTAAGGATCACTTTGTAGCTCATGCTAGGTGGCCTCAGGCAAAAGAAAGACAACAGTTGACAATGGCCTGTACTTCCCAGGAGGCCTCAGAGCCAGCCCACCTGGTGGCAAGTTTCAGACCATGCTGCAGCACCATCTAACTTCATGAGTGACACACTCAAGGAGAGTGTTGATGGGCAATGGAGCCATGCTAAAGCAAGTACTGCTTGGTGGGGTTGGCCCCCGTACCTGTGTCTGGTACTTGCACTCCATAAGCCCAAGGGTCAATCCTTTCCATTGGAACTCTAACATCAGTCGAGGCTCACTAAAACAGGATGATGCACACAGACCACACAGAGGATGCTCTTGGACCACCCAGCTTGGGTGACCAGGGAGGTTGTGCCATTGGGCCCTACAAGACACAAACTACATAAGGCCATTCTACCAAAAACTGGGAGACATAGTAGCTTTACATAATATGTAGGAAAAAACACAGGGAGACATAAAAAATGAATAGACATGGAAACATGCCCCAAATGAAAGAACAGAATAAAAATACAAAAACAAACAAACAAACAAACAAAAAAAAAAACAACCAGAAAAACCCCAACTTTAAACAGAATGGAGACAAGAAATCTACCAGATGCAAAATTCAAAATACCGATTATAAGGATGTTCAATAAATTTCAGGGAAGAGTAGATGAACTTACTGAGACCTTCAACAAAAAGATAGGAAGCATAAAAAATTGAGACAGAAAACATAACAACAGTCAGAAAAGAAGAATATACTGTGTCCCTCCCAAGGTTCAGATTAGTGATAAGAAGGAAACTAGAGGTTTCTGGACTCAGGGTGTGAGGTACCCAACACATACTGAATTGATTGAATGAACAGGCCACATGGAGGTAGAATATGCTGTATTTATTTGGTCTTATCTGATGAATTTTCTCTAAGGATATCTTTTAACTTACATTTTAAAATTAGAGGCATACCTATAAAAAATAGCGGGGAGGTAGGTGGGAGTGGAGCCCACTTATCCCTGGGCACAGGTGGAACACCTAGCTGATACTCTGAGGAACAGAGTGAACAGTCAATGGAATCCCAGCGTATTTGAAGTTTGGAGGCCAAAATTGTAGAGGACATTGAAAAGCAGACAGTAAGGAGTTCGGACGATAAGGTCCCTGGGACCTGTACAGGGACCAAGGCTGCTGCGGCCCCTGGCCTGGCACCTGCTTCAGGATCCTTGGAGGAGCACAAAATCAGCAGCTCCCTCCCCTACAAAACAGGGAGGAAAGAGTGGCACCAGGATCTGGACTTGGATGCTTGAAATTATTGGGGAGAATAGATGAAATGCGAGATGCACAGAGGTGGTGTTCACCAACTGGGACTATAGACACCAACTAGGTCATTAACAGAGAAATTAGGGAGCCAGGTGACATCTGGAGAAGGAAGAAGAGTTGGGCCATGATGGACCCTGACCCGAATAATCTCCTGTCTGATTAGAAAGTTGGGCTATGCGGAAAGCTAGGCCCTTGTTAAAAACGGCAGGCTTAAACAAGAGGATTTTACTAAAAAAAAAAAAAAAAAAAAAGGCTCTCAGTCACTGTTGAAGGAGCTCTCATGCAGCAGCTGCCTCTCGCTGATGCAGCTGGCTCACAAAGATGAAGGAGGAGGTGCCCTGTATGAACCATTTAGAGGAGGGCAGCAAGGCTCAGGGAGTTAGCAGTCTCCAGAAAGACTTAATTCAGTGGAGGAGCTGAACTACCCTGAAGAGACTTTGCGAGTGCACAGCATCAAGGTCAACAAAGAGGGATAAGATGGTGTGTGAGTTGCCCCTAATAAGTGCACCTCACAGATGACCAAACTGGTGGATTAAAGGCTCTGGCCTGGTGCATATGGACAGTGAGGGCCCGGCAGCACACAGAGGACCTGGGCTGGAGGTTGAGCAGCTGTGCATATTGAGGCACAGACCTGGTCCCCATCCACACAAAACCATAAGGAGGGACAAAACTGAAGCCCAGCCCCTCTCAACCAGTGGCATCCAAGAAGACCAGCAGAACTTGCTTGGTGGGGTTAAAGTCAGCAGGAGGCTTTTTTTCCCCAAGTAAGACAATAAGACCTGGAGCTCTGAAATGTCCAGAGACATATCCAAAGAGCAAATAAAAGGCTAACCCCAACTCAGAAACTGAGACAAATTTCACTTTGCTATTTAGATAACTTGCATGTTATTGTTTATTTGTATTATTATTACTATTTCATTATTTTTACTTTTTAATTTTATTAGTATTTTTTATTTCTCTTCTTTCTGTTTAGTTTTCTTTGTTTTATTTCTCTGTTTACTTGCATTATTTGACTGGTTTTCCTAGTTCTGTCTTTAATATTGTATTTTAATTTTCCTTCTCTAACCTCACTCGTGTTCCAACATTACACTACTCTTGGTCCTGTACTTTCTATTCTTGTTATTCAGATCATATATTTTTTGTCATATTATTATTGTTCCAGTATTATTGTACAGAATTACTGTTCCATATAATTGTAAATACTACATGTCGTGGATTTCGTCCCGCAAAATCCGTGGTGGGGACCGCACCGATCACTTGAATCAAATTCACCCAGAGACACGCTTGGAGAATAGATTCCGGCAGCCACAGGTCTTTCCCTCCATCTTGGAAAAGGCCCCGGGCGTAGCTCAGCCGGGCTTTTTATTAGAAGCTTTAGGACACATTTACATTGGATTGATTATTCATGGACTTATGCAGAACAGGGGTTTTCAGTTGGGTCATGAGGATATATGGAAAGGGAATAGATAAGGGGTAGGTTTACTCAGTAAGTTAAACATTTAGGGTATAGACATTAGGTTGTAAATTCAGGTCTGGTGGCAGACAGGACCGGGGTAGTACATTAAACAGGAGACAAGTAAATTGAGGGTAAGCTAACTAGGGCTGTTAACTTTTAGGACCATAAAACATTGAGACAGAGAATTTCATGGACTCATTAACTTATGTCTCTTGACTCTGGGAGGGAGAGACTCAGCAAGTCAGAGAATTTCTTAAGATACATTTTTGCTAAATTCCCATTAGAGAATTCCTTTTCTACAGACATGAATCACGCTTGTCCACATGGGAATAATTTATCCTCATGTGGAGCTGAGCTCAAAATGTGTAAATTCCCGGGACTGCGTGTTTACACGCGTGTGGAAAGAATTCCCACAACTACACAGCACCCATCCCTGGTCTTGACCCATTTCATTATCTTCCAGAGGTTTATTACTGTTGTGGTTAACTCTATTCTCTCGCACACTATGCCTAGTTTCAATCCTTTACTCTCACTATATCTCATCATCTAACCTTGCAAAAGAACTCAGTTTTCTGGATTCAGCTAACAGTCATCCTCCCCTTTAACAAGAGTCTTATGTCTTTTATAGCTTTTATCAAAACTGACTAGTTGGGTGAAATACCATGGTTAACTTTACACTTATCCAAAATATCTCCTATCTCTTCTCTACATGTTGGTACTTTAAACCCCATAGAATACTCTCCTGCTGTTCTAATCAATATTGCCTTCCCCCTACAACCGATCACATACAAGAGTAGGTGGGTGTGGCAGGAATTCTTTACACATGCATGAAAACATGCTGCCCTGGAAATACACACGTTATGAGCACGGCTCCGTGTGAAGAAATATTCCCGTGTGGACAAGTGTACATCATGTCTGTAGAAAAGGAAATCTCTAATGGGAATTTGGCAAAAATGTATCTTAAAAAATTCTCTGACTTGCTGATTTTCTCCTTCCCCAAAGCCAAGAAGCTTAAGTTAATGAATCCCTGCCTCAATGTTTTATGGTCCTAAAAGTGAACAGCCCTAGTTAGCTTACCCTCAATTTACTTGTCTCCTGTTTAATGTACTACCCTGGTCCTGTCTGCCACCGGACCTGAATTTACAACCTAATGCTCTGTACCCTAAATGTTTACCTTACTGAGTAAATCTACCCCTTATCTATTCCCTTCCCATATATCCTCATGACCCAACTGAAGACCCCTGTTCTGCATAAGCCCATGAATAATCAATCCAATGTAAATATGTCCTAAAGTTTCTAATAAAAAGCCTGGCTGAGCTACACCCGGCGTCTTTTGAAAATGGAGCAAAAGACCCGTGGCTATCGGACTCTATTCTCCAAGCGTGTCTCTAGGTGAGTTTGATTCACGCAATCGGTGCGGTTCCCCCAATGGATTTTGCCGGACGAAATCCGGAACAAATGGCGCCCAACGTCATGGGGCCGGACAGGCCATGAGCCAAAAAAGGACCGTATTCCCCCCACTTCAAGGTGGAGGTTAGCGCGCAATTGTTCCGGTAAATAAGGAACTCGACGGCCAAGACTCGTCCAGAATGGGGAAGAGAAAAGAGCCGGTACGAAAAACGTTTGATAGCCACGTTAACTTTAATAAATAAATATTATTAAGTAATTATAAAAGAAAAGATCACTTTTCTTCTCTCTCAGGCATCTTTGCCAAATAGCTTAGGAGAATAAGAACCAAGATCTTTTCATTTAAGCAGCTTTAGAGGCAAAGTCTAGCAAGCTTCTCTGCAAACTGCTCTTTAAAGCATTTTTTCCCTTCTAACCCTGTCTTCTCTGCGGCCTGCCCCTCCCTCCTCCTGGAGGCAAAGTAAGACCACACTCAACGTGAGGTGGAGGAGGGGTAGAGAAAGTGGCAGCTTAAGAAGTTAGGCCACACAAAGTTTACAGAGGGAAAACTTTGTGATGTTAGTTAAAAGAAAAGCTTAGTAAAGAACGTTGCCATGCAGGGTCTAAAGAAAGAGGACACTGTGTTGTAGTAAGCAAACTTAAAGTAAAGAACGTTGCCACACAGATTCTAAGAAAGGGAATCTGTGATGTTAGTAAAGAAAAGTTTAAATAAGAATGTTAATTAGCCCGGCTGGTGTAGCTCAGTGGATTGAACACGGGTTGGGAACCAGAGGGTCCCAGTTCGATTCCCAGTTGGGGCACATGCCTGGGTTGCAGGCCAGGTCCCCACTGAGGACCATGTGAGAAGCAACCATACATTGCTCTTTCTCCCTCCCTTCTCCTCTCTCTGAAAATAAATAAATAAAATTTTTTAAAAAAAGAATGTTAATTAAAATCATTCAGCATAGGCTTAATAAGAGAAGCTTGGAACTTCCAACTCAGCAAATAAGAAGGTTTTTATATTTTATATAAGAATGCTGCCCCTGGCTCTCTGAAGAAGGCACTATAGAATTAAATGTTTGGCTAAAAATAAGTAAGAAGCTAAAAAGATATTATTCAAACCATGGACCTGAGAATGTCTCAGTTGATGCCTTCGCCCTTTGGAACCTTATCAGAAACGCTTTCAATCCACTCCTCTGTCTCCCAAGCCAATTTTCTCCAATAGTACACCTTAACTAATTCAGTTAAAACTTAATACAGATAGCGGATTTAAAAAAGGCTATGATTCTTTTGAGTTATTGGGACAATGTTTTAACCTAATTCAGCTTCTTGAAGATACTAAATGTTTTCCTAATATAGGAATTTTCTGCATTTAATTAAAAATATGTTAGGTAAAAGTTAAAATGACATCAAGTAGCAAGAAATAACATTCTAAAGCTACCATTTGTAATATAATTTACAAATACATTATTGTGCTGTCATCTTAGCTTTAAAAGACTTATGTTAACTAAAGGCTAAAAAAGGCACACATGTAGCACAATTATTTCTAATTAAGATTAAAATAATACAGTATATCTATACAGTCTTTAACAGAAATAATGGTTTAATATATCACCTCTATTCCTTGTCTATTTAAAGCAGTCATGCCTAATAATGGGTTTTTAATAAATAAACCTCGAGGTCTCCCAGAAATCAACTTTATACCTGAATCAGTACTAAAGTAAAAAATATGTAGGAAGCACTATCCTTTCTGAAATAAATTCACAGATGTTAAGTACAAGATAGTATGTATTTAAAGTTTACAATCATGTTTCTGAGTAACCTCTGAGTTTATTATTAAAATTAAGACTAATTATTTCTATATAAATTTAAGTAAAATATTAAAAAAGAATAAAGCAGATAAATGAAACCTACATTACTAAACAACTATGTGATGTTTTAATACTGTATAATTATAAGAATGTAACCACATAGTAGCCATATATATATTCATAAGCTATTATAGCCATATAGTAATTTTATTAATACTCTTATATAATACTCTATATATTAAATATATAAATAATATGTATTATATGTGATATTATATATATGTTGCTTCATATATTAAATATATATAAATAAACTTTATATAAATACTTCAAATATTAAAATCATAAAATCATAGTGTTGTGGCCTGCAGTACCTTATAGCAAGACTATAAATTATATATGTTGTAGGAAAGTTCAAGTAAGTTGTAAATGGTCAATGAATAAAGAATTAAGAGAGTAAAAGAAAAGAAAGTATAAGATTGTAAAGGAACAGGGTAAAAAGGAAAAAAGGAAAAGGTTGGACAGAAGTTGAAATAATACCAGGTAGTGTGAGATAAGATTAAAGAAAGAGAAGCTTAACAGGCATCCAAATTAGAAAGAAAAGGTTTGCCTGATCATTCCATCAACTACTCAGAATTGTCTTTTAAAGAAAAACTCAAAGCTATAAGTGGGAAGTGTGAATAATGCCTTCCTGAATACCCAGTGTAACAAGTAAAAGTATTTTCTAAAAAATTGTATTATTTACTTTGAAATGTAAGATGTTTATAATAAACTGATACTCCTTTGTAGAATTGAGTTTAAAAATGCTGGTTTATTTGAATTTTATCTTTATTTCAAAACATTTTCGGTAAACCTCTAGCAATAAGAATAAAATCTATGTTATTCTGTGCTACTTGTAATCTGATTCCACAGACTACTGCTAGTAAAAAACTCAAAAAAACTTACATTGAAAGAATATATTTTTTTCCAATCTAACTCCTCCTTGTGCCAGAGCCGTGACCTTTTTTATTATAAAAATAAAATATAGAAGTACAGTCTTCCGGAAAAAAACTAGCCATATTTTGCGGAAAACAAAACACCAATTTTTAATTCAGTTGTTGGGGAAACTGGCTACTTTCCCAGAAAAAATTAACTAACCATAGTCAAAAGGCCCTTGGCAAGTAAATGTTTTACTGGAAGAAAATATCAGGTCCTAAGAAAGATGGCGGCAGAGAAGGGAGAAGCGTGATCGCTATCCTCCGGCCCACTGGCGGGATATCAGGCCGATTTTCTGAGGAGCAGAGCAATCACCCAGCTGTATTCCGGTGTGGGGGAAGATTGGAAACCAGGACTGCGCATAAAACTGAAAGATCAGCCGGTAGGGAGACTGCTTCGGAGGGAAGGGGTCACTCGGGCCTCACGGGGAGCCGGGAGGTCTGCGGATCCAGTAGCAGCAGCTTCCCGGTTTGCTCCAGGTTCC
>PVJI01011341.1:0-56497 GCA_004026765.1 Micronycteris hirsuta | reverse complement strand
AATTCACCGAGAAAGAGTTTAAGCTCAAAAACTTTTAAGAGTCATCAAGTATTGTAGATAATTGTTTAGGATGTGTTCAGAGTTGCTAACGGCCTTACAAAAAGGTCTGTGTAACACTGCACATGTTTTGTAGACAGACACAAAGTCCAAAGAAACCTGCAATCCAATATCATCAGTCCCAACTGTATTCACCAAACAGTACAAACTGAACAAATAAACAACCAAAAACATAAAAAGGCTTTCTTTCAAACTATAGGGCTGGTGTCTTTGAGTGAATTTAACTTCTTTAGCTATATGCTGTATAAACTTGGACTAGAAAGCAGAACAGATAAAAAAGAACAGCTGTCTTTGGGAGGCTGACTCAGTAGATCAACACAGGAGCAGAGCACCGAGCGGAGCTACAAACTCCGCGAGTCTACGTCAAGGGTTCTCGAGAAGTGCTGTGCTGCCTGCGGTCTGGGAGCGGATTTCGGCATCTGCCATGAGGCCCAGGGGTAGTGGTGATTCTCACATGTCACAGTAACAGCTGTCCTCTGAAGTATTGCTGTGCCAGGCCCAGTTCTAGACAGCTTAGTTGTATTTTCTCACTGACTTCTCACAACAACCCTTGGGGGTAGTCAGGCTTTACTCTATTTTATAGGCGAGGAAATTAAGACAATAGGGTTAGTAACTTTCTCAGTGTCAAACAGCTAATAAGTGGCACAGTTAGGATTCCAGTCTTGGTCTTACTTGAAATCCATGCTTAAACCCACAACACATACCTATATCAATTTGTAAGGGCTTATCCTACCTGATATCATGTCTGATTTTATGAGCAGGCTATTTAGGCTTATGTGGGGGAAATTGTAGTAAAAGCATTTAGAAACATGATGCACCTTTACACAAACTTGCTGTCATTTCCCTCCCTCCTCTGTGCTCCCCTATATTTCATTTCTGTATAGTTTAACACTTTATGTGTTTTTATCACCTGTGACTATATTTTCCTCTTCTAAGATATATTTAATAAATAAATGTTTATTGAATGTAAAGATGAATGAACATTTCCCCAAACACTAATAGCTAGATCCTTACTCATCATCAACAATGTTAAATGTTTTTTTTTTCCATTTAGTGTTTGACCACAAGACAAGATCAATAATGGTTGAGTTCATTGCAATGTCTAATCTAACTTTTAACTAATGAAGAAGCTTCTCAAAGCGGGCAGAGAACCATGTCTCAATTAATTTCTGGGCCTGGCTGCACAGATCAGTTGGCTAGAGCAGCATCCTGATATGCCAGGTTTGCAGGTTCGAACCCAGGAAGGGCATATACAATGAACAACAGATCGATGTTTCTCTCTCTCTCTCTCTCTCCCCTCCTTCCCCTCCTCCCTTTCTCTTTAAAATCCATTGAGAGTAAAAAATTTAAATAAAAAAAATAAAAATTCTTTTCTGTGTTCTAAGCATCATATTTTAGTATTTCACAAATACAGGGGCCAGCAGTACTAATACCTGCTTGAATGTGGTTGGTGGCATAATAGTTACAGGTGCAATCATTTATAGTTTTAAATTGAACATTTCACCTAAAACGTTATATCGTGTGCTGGAGTGTGATATCGTTATTTTACAGAATCGCATGCTTGTGATTTTATAATAAAAGATTTTGTAACTAAAAAGGGCCACTATTTGTGCTGGACCCTGTAGTATAATCAAAATTATTTGTTGATGATTTAATCATCACTACCTAAAAAATAGTGAACATTTATTCCATAATTAAAGCGTGTAAGACACGAAGTGAAGTGATGGATGGAAAGCAGGAAACCACAACTGTTACAGTGGTCAGTGTCCACCGCGCGCTGTGCACCACGCTGAGCGCTTTCTCTCCACGTGGTACTGCGGTGAGTCCTGCACAGAGCCTCCGAGGAACTGTGGGTACTTCAGTGTTGTAGGTGGGGAGACTGATCTCTGGGAATGTTGAGCAAATTATTTTACCCAGACCTCAGAGTTAGTAAGTGACAGAGCCTAGATTCAAAGCCAGGCCAGGTGTTCTAAAACCCAATAGTTTTAGTGGTGGTAGAAATCCTTGTAACTGGCATTGAAATTTTTATTTGTTCAGGAAATCAACAAAAAAGATCCTTAATAATCAAAGATGTTTTCTCTGAGCTTAAAACATATAAATCCACATAAACTGATCAAACTTTGTAGAGCCACGTTTTGCTATTGCTTATAGGTCATTCCCTTGGAATCCTAAGCTGTCTTTCTTGCACAAACCATACTACAAAGCAATGACTGTCATTTCCAATTTCAGTTGTTATTAAGTGGAACCAGAACTTAAGTACTTTCCAGGTTGCTATGATTTTTCCCCAGTCTTTTGACTTACTTCATAAATGCTGAATCCAACAGTATTTATTTTTTATTTATATTTTTTAAAACCACCTCTGTTTATCAAAATTGTAAAAAGCCTTCAACCTAGTTTTCACACAAAAAATTCTTCTTTGAATGCATATGCAATAGATTTATTCATAAGACTCAAGTATGTAATTAACAAGCAAAAATAATGTCATAAATGGATCTGGAAATAAACACAGCAAAGTCTTGATAAGCAAACAATTCTACTATTGGAACAGGGATAGATAAGAGAGTAGATGATAGTCATGAACATTCAGTCTTAAGGCTTCAACTAATGCTTTTCAGAGGCAGCAGGACACTGATTGAGTAGAGTTTGCTTAAGCAAACTTCTGTTTTACTCACATGTATTTTTTTAATAAACATTAATTTAACACTAATTTACTATGTGCCAATCATTGTCTTAGTGCTTTACAAATATTAACTCCTTTAACTCTCAAAACTACTCTCTGGGCACATACGATTGTAATCCTATTGTACAGAGCAGGAAGCTGACGCTCTGAAAGGTACCCTTGTCCAAGGTCATACACCTAGTAAATGGTAGAACCAGGATTTGATCCCACATACATGTTTTTCATCCCTTGCCTTTCAAACAGAAGCACTGTACCTCTTCTCCAAAAGCTTATAATTCAAATAGAAAGGTCGCATATACAAACTTGCATGTGATAATTACCTATATGAGGGGTTCAGGAGTTCACAAGTATCTTCTCTAGTAGTGTTCACTAAAAACACACATGAATTTTCAGTTAACATTTGGTAAGCTTCTCTTTTATAGAAGCCAGTTTTCATCTTTCTTTCCTCGTTCCTTTTCTAAATGGAAATAATTAGCAGGGGCCTCCCATGTTCTTTTGTTAAGCCACTTTCTCTTATCTCTGTAACCATTTCCTGTGTATATTCTATTCTTTATGGCTTCCAGCCCCAGAGTGATAATACAGACCACGTGTCGGGGCTAGCAGTCCAGAGGAGCCTCCTGGAAATTCTCTGGAATGTTTCCTGGAGGAGTGTTTCAATCCTTTATCTCTCTCTCGTGGATTCTGCACAGTAATCCCCACGACTTCCTGAGATTCAGGGTTCAAGTTCACACACTAATTTTCATCGCCCAGTCAGACTATGAGTTTTAATTTGAGGCAAACATTTTTACTTTCAAAGCCACATAAACTACTTGTAGATCTTTATTTATGGGCCTGTAAGAGATGGGAATTGGAACTGAATTCTTAACAACTTTTGACTAGCAATAAACTCTTTCCCTCAGAAAGAGGTTTTGACTTTTCAGAAAACATATATAATTTGTATCAAAGAAAATGTTCATGTTGCATTTTTAAACATATAATATTTCTTTTAAGTAGATAATAATCACATGGTTTAAATATCATAAATACAAAAAGTTCTATAGGAAGTCTTCCTCCTAACTCTGTCTCAAAGCTACCTAGTACGTATCTGGGAGACATACACCAATCTCTGTTGCGAGGAACATTTTAAAAATAAACATTTAAATGGCCTGAAATGTGCTCATCAAGGGATGAAAGCCTACAAATAACTGAGTATTTAATGTCACATTTGAACTAAATTATTGCTTCAAAATATCAAGAATCCTATTAGCATCCTACAATATTAATTCTGAGAGTAAAAGAATAAGAATTCTAACATAAAAATATAGTCATAGTCAAGCATTTGGACTATGAAAGATAACTTTTGTAGCCAGAACACGTTCGATGCATGTTTTGTTATCATACTGAATTAGAGCTATATAGTAGTAGTTTTATAAGGGAATATAATGAAACAGTATTATTTAACGCTACCTCTAAGAAATCAATTTTAAATCTCGTATCTTGACTCCATTGTAAATGCAATCTGGAGTCTTTTGAAAGATGACAAATTGTCTGGTCCTTCCTATCACCACTGTCATCATTGCCTCCACCCTCTCTCGCTTGGACTGCCACACTTGTTTCCTACCTAACTGCTCTACACTCTCTACTCCAGTCATTGTAAAATGTAAAACATGCAAACATAATAATATCTTCTTTCCTGAAGCCCTTTAGTGTCTTCTCATTGCTTTAGAATAGTGTTCAAATTCAACTAATAAGTGGAACAGGTTTCTGCAAGGTTCGCTTTGAACCCTGCCCTACTTCAGCTCCATCCCTCCCCTGCCCTAGTGTTCTCCACACTTTTCTGGGACACTCCTGCTCCCCTGGGCCCAGTCCCACTGACAGAACGATTTTTCTTTCTAGAGCTACCGTTTCATTCCCCAGCCTCTCGTGCTCGGCTAACTCTCAGAGATGCTTCATGTCCCAAATTGGCAGCACTTCCTTGGTGAAGTCTTCCCTGATGCCCCACCGGCCAAGCCTGAGTAAGAGCCCCTGCTGCGTATTTGCACAGATCTTTATACGTTGCCTATAAGAGCCCTTGTTATACTTTTCTCCCACTGGTGCGTAATCTCCACGAGGACAAGGACAGTGTAGCCCTCATTCACCCTCATACTTCACACCAGAGTGAGGCCTGACACATAGTAGGTGCTTGATAACAATTTAAGTTTTGTTTTCATCTAATATCGTTTGTTTGACTTTTCTCATATGTTTCATCTAAAATAAACCATGTTCTTGTATAAAACATGAAGGAAGTCGCACTGATCACCAGGGGTCATTGACCCTACATTATAAGATGAGTTTGTTGGAGTCATGAAAACCGTCCTTTGAAAGCTGGGACATGTAGACGTAAGTGTTAATAGACGGAGGCCACTTAGCCTGGGCAATGCTGAGAAAACGACTTTGTACAGTGATGATGATGATGATGATGATGATGATCACAGTAAAACAAATTTCATCATAGCATCAAACCCCAGACACAAGTTACAATATTATTTAAACCTGGTGATCAGCAACACTCAGAATATATGATTTTTAGAATGTAGTATTTATAAAATAAGACGCATCATTTTAATTAATCTAATCAAGTATTCAGGAGCATTTTAAAAAATCAAGTTTGTGTATTTCTTGAAGCACATTCAACTCCCCTCTTCCGTCTCCACTGCTTACTTCAGTAGCCAGTAGCTAAGAAGAGCAAGGAAAATGAAAGGAAATGAAATTCATACTTTCTCACCTTGCTTCAAGCAATTCTAGTATATAAAGAATGACCCTCTGGGCATGGGCAAAGATAACTTGAGTTTGGAAGATGCGTTGTGGAACTCCATGGTGCTGCCCTTCTTGCCCTCTGATAAGGATGACTAACCATAATTAATTTCTAAGATAAATTTGCCTTTGTGTATAGGTAGTCCTGAAGCATTAAATATTAACACATTATTTGAGGGTTTTTCTTATGAAATCCAGTGTCCCTTCTGAAAAAATAAAATACAGTGATTGCTATCTGTCACATTCTTTTTCACAATGGAGATTTATAATCTTATAGCATGTTCTACCTGAGGATTGTGGCATTGGGAACATCCAGTGGAGTGCTGTCTTGTTATGGAAAAGAAAATACGTGGTGAAAACAGGCAAGTCCATCCTGGAACTGAGCATAATCTGATTCCTAAAGAATGGCTACATAGGGTTCATTTTAATATCACATAAGAAATTATATATTACATTTGCTCATTAAAAATAAAACTCTTTTGACTTAATGTATGCATGGAAACCTTGATGAGCTTCATCCAAGCCACACCAGCTTGAAATGCACAAACACATGCACACATACACCTTTAGCTACAAAAATCAGTGATGCCCTGAAACTAGTATGAGGATCCCCTTTTTAAAAATTTGGGGGGAAATGTTCTTTATGCATCTCATTCAGAAGAACGAGATCCAAATTTCCCACATGCCGCTGATGGAGCCTGTGAATGTCATGTTCTATTGAATCAACAATGACTTTCTGTATTTTAGTGGTAGTTTCATCCCTGCTTCAGATGCAGAGACTGACAAAACTCTGATGTGTTGTATTTGCCTTCTCTCTGTTTTTACTTTGGTAATACAATTGACACTGTGTATACCCACTTTCTTATCAAATATTTCTGTTAAATATAATTTTCTAATTAAAAAATAGTGTGCAGAGAAAAATACATGAGTAGGCTAACAGAAAAAATAATATATGAGTAAGCTCACAAACAAAAAATTAAATACTCCAGGGAAATGAAGTCACTTTCTAGCCATTCAAAATATTAAATGAAAAATGATAAAAACTTAAAATTCAACCCCATAAAATACTAAAGAAATAAGACTTATTTGGGAACATTAATCACATTGAATCTGTATTATTCAACTTAAAGTCCAGAAGGCAGTCTGGAAACGCAGGGAGACTGAGAATGTTCCTATTTGTGTTCTCTTGTTTCCCCAGTTCAGTGTGTGATAGGACACTAAGTACGTAACGCATGACAACTGACTGTTTTCTAAAGGGATGAACGTAGACAACAAGAATTTTTCTTTCTTCTTACTTTGGTTTGGAATAAGAATGGTGTAGCTTAAGAAGCAGATATACTACCAGGGGTGTCTAACCTTTTGGCATCTCTGCACCACACTAGAAGAAGAAGAGCTGTCTTGGCCTCACATTAAATACACTGCAACACGTAATCACACACACACACAAAATCTCATAACGTTTTGAGTAAATTTACGATTTTGTGTTGGGCCACATTCATGGCCATCCAGGGCTGCATGCGGCCCGTGGGCACAGGTGGACACCCCTGTATGAAAATTGAATATGTAATATAAAACTAAACCATTTCACAGAAAGCACAGTAACATTTTAATATACATGAAAATGTATATTATTAAAAGAGTTCTGTTATATCTTTGTTCACCATTATAACATATTAGCCTATGTTGTACATGGGTTTACAATGTTCAAAGTGTTTTCAGTTGCTATAATCTTTTATTTTTATAATCTTTTTGTGAAGTAGTCAAGAAGTCATAAGAATTGATTTTTGAGATGAAGATTGAGGCTTAAAAATTAAGTGTTTTCAAGGCTAGCTGAATCTTAATACGATGTTCTTTGCATGTTCCATTCTGACATTATTCTGGAAAGACTCATAGTACTTTTTACTTCACTCCTTTGTCCTGACTACATTTTTAGATCGGGGTACATCTTCATGTAACAGAACAAAACGAAATGAAACAAAATATATCACTTTTTTGCTAATACTGATTAATTATGCTTTAATACATTTAACTAGTTACATTTTTAATTTCAGTTTTATACCATAAAATAACAGCTGTCATCTTCACAGCTTTGTTTACTCACTCATGAGCATTCAGCCTGAATTTGGGCCACTTACCCCAGAACAGGAGGAGTGGTCCTTGGAATACAGGCTTGAGAGGAGTATGTTATCTTGGGAGGGCTTAAAAATAAGATTGCAATAAGAAATCAAAGTACAAGTCAGTCTTCTTATTATCACCATGCCCCAGCAACTCTAAATAATGTCAGTGATCAAACGCTCCCCTTCCGCCAAGGTGGACTGATCCCACCACGGCCCCAGCCCATTCCACCACCCATGCTCCACAGTCATACGCCAGCATCATGTATGACATTGGAGCTTCTTTATCAAGACGATCTAGTTTGGAGCGGCAAGTACTATTCTTTTTTCTTTAATTTGCCATGACAGTGAGAAGCTAAAACTCATGGGAAACACAAATCTCCATATTCTGTCTTCTCAATGATAATGCTTTCCCAAAGATATGGCTTTATAAAATATATCTGAATATTAATAATAGTTAAAGTTCATAATGCCATTTCTATGACCACTGAAGTTTACAAATCTGACAGAGAAAAAAATACAGCAAATGAACCATGCAGAGCCCTGGTTGATGGCCACTGTGCACATGGCTTACCCCTGCTATAAAAACTGCTACGTGAGGGAAAAGTTAACTTCTAACAGGTAAGTGTGAAAACGTGATGAGTAGAGACTTGGAAGTCTTTAAAAGAACACCAAGACCACACACACACTTACATTGAAACTTAAATGAAATTATTAACGTAAAGCCAAGTCAAATTGTTTTTTCCTACTTTTTTGGTAGAAAGTTCATTATATACTCATATCATAGAAAATCACTAGGAAATTATCTTGATTTCAGGAAGCAGTTGGCAATGTCTCTAGTTATATTTATGGATAGGAGAAAAACATGTAAATTGGAAGACTTCTGTATCTGGTAATAATAGAGCAGGTCATTCAACCAACACTTCTATGAAGCTGAACAAAGTATTTGTAAAATATCTTAGATTACATTAGGGAGTTAACAAAATAGTGATGAATTATTAAGAAAAGCTCTGGTAGAATATTGATGCCTAAGGAAGTGAAAACAGTATTTTGCCATTGTTTTTCCTCTAGGAACACTAGTTGATTTTGTGAGAGGAACTGAGAGCCTAAAAGAGTTAACAGTCTATTTCTAACAACATGAATGGAACTTGACTTCATTATGCTAAGTGAAATAAGTCAGACGGAGAAAAACAATTACTTGTGGTTATGTGAGAGATGACCCAAAAAACGGAATTTATTTATTAAAAATTATGTATTTATTCTTATAGGTTTAAACTTCAGTCATCTTCAAAGTACTCTCCATGTGATGCAATACACCTTTTGAGACTGCTCAAATTTTTCCCACTGCTCAAAACAGTTTTTTTGTTTTTTTTTAAAGATTTTATTTATTTAATTTTTTAGAGAGAGGGTAAAGGGAGGAGACAGAGAGGGAGAGAAACAGCAATGTATGGTTGCTCCTCACATGGCCCTCACTGGGGACTTGGCCCGCAACCCAGGCATGTGCCCTGACTGGGAATCAAACTGGGACCCTCTGGTTCCCAGCCTGCGCTCAATCCACTGAGCCACAGCAGCCAGGGCTCAAAACAGTTTTTGAACTCGTCAATTTTGATGCCATTTTTAGTGCTTCTGCCATTTTTTGTTTCACCTCTTCCACATCAGCAAAACGTTTCCCTTTGAGGACTTTTTCATACAGGGAAACAAAAAAAGATTTCTCAGAGTGAGATTGGGTAAATAGGGAGGGTGGGGCACAGGGTCATATCATTTTTGGTCAAAAACTTCTGAACACAGCATGGTGTGGGCAGGTGCACTCATAAATCACCCATTATAAAATGAGCAAATGCATTGAGTCTTCAAATAAAATTCACTGAAGCAGAATGCAGCTTCTCACAACCACACCAGCTGGTACACTGTTACAGATGGGTTCCAATAACACTCACCTAGCGGGGAAAGCCTGTACCACAAGGGGCCTTCCCTCCAGAAGATAATTCTATTTTTGTTTTTGGGAGGAGGATCTCTTCTTATATGTCTAATCAAAAAATGTTGAACTCAGAAGCAGACTAGAATGGTGGTTACTAGAGGCTGTGGAAAAGGGGAAATGTCGGTCAAAGACTACAAACTTCTAGTTACAGGATGAACAAATTCTAGGGATCTAATGTACAGCATGGTGGTTGTAGTTAATACTGCATTATATACTTGAAAGTGGCTAAGAGAGTGGATCTTAAGTGTTCTCACCACAAAAAAGAAATGGTAATTATGCGATAAGATGAAGGTAACAGGTAATGTTATTATGTCCTCATTTTGCAACTTACATATGTATCAAATCAACACAGTGTGTGCCTTAATTACACAATGTTATATGTCAATATTATCTCAGTAAGACTTATGGCACCTTTGAAAGTCTCACCAAGCTAGTGAGGTAAGAATTAGAATTCCAACCCTTGGAAGCCCTGATGAAAGCTTTTTGCACACAGTTGGAATCCTGAGCAGTGAGCCCCCAGGATAATGGTAAATTGCAAGTAGACAGATTATACTAAGGACCACAACATAACTTGAATCACCTAAATTTCCGAAATTTGATTGATAGAATCAGAGACCTGGCAGATTGGAATATAATGTCATTCACACCTCAAATCATTTCTACTAACAATTTTTTGCTAATCAAATAAATCAATGGCGACAAACCAAAATAACCAGGCATAAAATGGAGACAAGCTAATGTGAATAGACACCAACAGAAACAACAAACACGACAGAGCCAAGGACCTTCAGATGATGGAGTCATCGGGTATAAACTTTAAAGCAATTGTTCTTGCTATATTAAGAGGTATAAAAGACAAATTAAAATTTCAACAGAGGTCTGGAATCTATAAAAGAAAACCTGATTACAATTGTAATACTGAAAAATATAATAACTAAAAGTAGGGTCTAATGAATAGAGTTAATAACAGATTATACTCAGCTGGAGAATTAGTGAACTAGAAATTAGAGAAAAATCCAAAATGAAGCAGAGAGTGGTTAAAGGATAGAAAATGAAATAGCAGATATAAGACACAGACATGGTGAGAAGATGTAATATCTGTGTATTCATGTCCCACACAGAGAGAAGGAGAACAGGAGAGAAGCAACAATTGAAGAAATAACTGCCAGCCGTGAAGTTTCCAAAACTGATGGGAGACATTAAGAAATCTGTAAACCTTCCAAGTAAGAGAAATAAAAAGAAATCTACATCTAAACAAATCAAAGCAAAGCTACCAAAAACTAAAAACAATAATAAATCCTTAAAGGTAACAAGAACAAACAAAAAGATTGCCTTTAGAGACTTCCAGCCAAGATGGAGGCATAGGTAGACACACTGTACCTCCTTGCACAACCAAAAGAAGGACAACAACAAATTTAAAAACAAAAAACAACCAGAACTGACAGAAAACGAACTATATGGAAGTCTGACAACCAAGGATTAAAGAAGAAACATTTATCCAAACCGGTAGGAGGGGCGGAGATGGGCAGCTGGGCAGAGAGGACTCATGGCAAGGCAGATGGGGCAGTCCCGCAGTCGAGTGCAGATAAACCAGGAGGAACAACTGCAGAGGGAGACAGACTGAGCAACCTAGGGCTCCAGCGCAGGGAAATAAAGTCTCAAAGCCTCTGACTGAAAACACCTGTGGAGGTTGAGACGGCAGCAGGAGGAACTCCCAGCCTCACAGGAGAGTTCATTGAAGAGACCCACAGGGTCCTAAAACATCCACAAACCCATCCACCTGGGAATCAGTACCAGAAGGACCCAATTTGCTTGTGGATAGTGGGGGAAGTGACTGAAATCTGGCAGAGAGTGGAGCAAGTGCCATTGTTTCCTCTTGGACCCCTCCCCCACAGACAGCATCACAACGCAGTGATGTGGGTTACCCTGCCCTGGTGAACACCTAAGGCTCTGCCCCTTACTACATAACAGGTGCTCCAACACACACAAAAAATGGCCCAAATGAAAGAACCGTTCAAAGCTCCAGAAAAAATACAACTAAGCAGCAAAGAGAAGCCAACCTATCTCAAAATACTGGTTATCAGGATGGTCCAGGAACTCACTGGGTCCTTCAACACCACAAAAAGGACCCAGGGAGCAATGAAGGTTGCATTATGTGAAATAAAGAAAAATCTACAGGGAACCAACAGTGATGGAATGGAAACTGGGACTCAGATCAATGGTTTGGAGCAGAAAAAAGAAAGAAACATTCAACCAGAACAGAATTAAGAAACAATTAAAAAAAAAATTAGGAGAGGCTTAGGAACCTCCAGGACATCTTTAAATATCCCAACATCCAAATCATAGGGGTGCTAGAAGGAGAAGAGGAAGAGCAAGAAATGGAAACCTTTTATCTGAAAAAATAATAAAGGAGAACTTCCCCAATCTGGCAAAGGAAATAGACTTTCAGGAAGTCTAGGTAGCTCAGAGAGTCCCAAAATAGTTGGACCCAAGCAGGAACACACCGAGGCACATCATAATTACATTAGCCAAGATGAAAGATAAGGAGAGAATCTTAGAAGCAGCAACAGAAAAAGAGACAGTTACCTACAAAGGAGTGCCCGTAAGACTGTCAGCTGATTTCTCAAAAGAAACCTTGAAGGCAAGAAGGGGCTGGAAAGAAGTATTCAAAGTCATGAAAGGCAAGGACCTACATCAAGATTACTCTATCCAGCAAAACTTTCATTTAGAATGGAAGGGTAGATAAATGCTTGCCAGATAAGGTCAAGTTCAAGGAGTTTATCATCACCAAGCCCTTATTATATAAAATGTTAAAAAGACTTATCTAAGAAAAATAACATAAAAAATAGGAACGGTAAAATGACAACAAACTCACGGTTATTAACAACTGAGCCTGAAACAAAAACAAAAACAAATTACGCAAACAACTAGAACAGGAACAGAATCACAGAAATGGAGATCACATGGAGGGTTATTAGTGGGGGAGTGGGTAGGGAGAGAGGGGGAAAAGGTCCAGAGAACAAGTAGCATAAATGGTAAGTAGAAGATAGACAGGGGGAGGTTAAGAATAGTATGGGAAATGGAGAAGCCAAAGAACATATATATGACCCAGGGACATGAGCTAAAGCAGGGAATGAGGGTGGGAGGGGGTAGGCAGGGCAGAGGGGAATAAAGGGAGGAAAATGAGACAACTGTAATAGCATAATCAATAAAACATATTTAAAAAAGATTGCTTTTACAGAGCAAACATTTGACACACAACTAACTGCTCAACAGAAATACAAGAAGCTTGAAGAACATGAGAGTACATTTTTAAAATCTGAGAGAAAAACACAAAAAAATGCTGAGAAAGAGTTCTATAGCTAGTAAAAATATCTTTCATGAACAAAGATAGAATAAAAATATTTTTCAGAGAAGCAAAAATTTTTTAAATAATCACTTGTAGGCCTATATCAAAATAAATGCTCTAGGGTTTTTATTTGGCAGGGGGAATATAATCATAAAGCTAAGCATAATATAAATGAAAAATATATACATTTATCATAGCAAGTCAACTTTAAAGTTAACTCAAAAATCTTTCTTTTTTTATGGAAATCAAGAAAGACAATTAATCCATGTGTCAAATTAACAAAGTAAAATGTAAATTAGAAAATATATTAAAATATAAAACATATCACAAAAACCAGATATCACTGCCAATAATAATGGGAAATAAAAAATTATAAACTTTATGTCCATGAATATGTAGGACAAATGGACATATTCCTAGAAATACAAAACACACCAAAACTGAAATAGAAGGAAGTGGAAAATCTAAATGATCCTGTTGAATTTGAGAGATTGATTTTCTAGTTAAATATTCTTTCACAAAGGAAAACCCAGTCAAAAATTGCTTCTTTAAGAAATTGTACCAAATACTTAAGGAAGAAATAAAACTAATCATACAAAATAGTAAGAGAGGAAATATTCCTTAACTAATTTTCTAGGAAATTATAATCTTGATTCTAAAGTCTTTCAGGGATAGTAAAAGAAAATTACTGGCTATTCTTACTGAAAAAATTAGAAGCAAAAGTCCTAAACAAAATACTATCTGATTGAATCTGGCAGTCTATAAAAAGGATAATAAAACAGGACCTGTTTTTTTTCCAAGAATTGAAAATTGGTTTTACATTAAAAAACCAATTAATGTATTGACCATATAGGCAGGATAAAAGAGAAAAATTACATGATATATTAGTAGATTAAAAAAAAAGAACATTTGATAAGGTATAACATGCATTCATGATTAAGAAAATAGAAGAAAACTTAATCTTATTAGAGCTATCATTACAAACCTAAAGCATTCAACATGCCTACTGCCAAACTGTTGATTTTTTTGATACTTAAAAAAGAAATTTGCTGTTGCTTGCTATCACACTTCTATTCAACATTGTAGTCCTCAGTAAATTAAGAAAAATAAGTAGCTCTGGCTGGTGTGGCTCAGTGGATCGAGTGCCAGCCTGAGAACCAAAGGGTCGTCAGTTCGATTCCCAGTCAGGGTACATGCCTGGGTTGCAGGCCAGGTCCCCAGTAGAGGGTGTATGAGGCAACCGCACATTGATGTTTCCCTCTCATTCTCTTTCCCTTCTCCTCTCTCTAAAAACAAATAAATAAATAAATAAAATCTTTTTAGAAAAAGGAATAAAAGCTATATAACTTAGGAATAAAGAATTAAAAAGATATTTTTAAAAAGAACCTAAGACACAATCATTAAAATTCATAAGTGAACTTTGCAAAGCTGCCACATGAATGTAACAAAAGTCAAGTGCATTTTTATATAAAAGAAACAAAATAAAGTTGAGAAAAAATATACTACTTAAAATAGCATCCAAAGAAAGTTTTAAATCTAGAAATAAATTCAACAATCTGTGTACATAAAACTTCGAACATAAACCATTAAATATGAATAAGTAATATAGAAGATGACCTAAACAGAGTGATGTACCACATCAATTATTTAGGAGACTCAATATTTAAAGATATCAATACCCTCATGTCGACTTAAAAATATACTGAAAAATATCTCTGACATTATTTTCTTTTACATTACAATATTTTAAACTTCTAATTTGTTTCTTATTGAGGTGTAATTAACATACAACATTAGTTTCAGGGTACAGCTTAATGATTTGATATGTTATTGTTTATAAATACTGGTGTTTTGAAAAACTGATTCTGAAATTTGCATGATAACACAAAGAAACAAGAGCAGGGCAGTCTTAAAAGAGAAAAAATGTGTGAGGTTTTGTTCTCTCAAATATCAAGTCTTATTATAAAGCTACAGTAACTAAGACTCTGTGATCTTGGCACAAAGCTGGCAAGTCAAAAAGATGCAAGAAATCAGCAGCAGCAGTCTCTAACGGGGATCATTGATTCACAACAAAGAGTGGCTACAGAGCAGGGAGAAACCATGGCTTCTCAAGAAATAGTCCTGCAGATATACTGAATAAATGGACAATAACAATAAATGGATCTGGAGTCTCTTACTTAACTCCACCCAAAAAACTAATTTTAGATTCACTGGAGATCTGTATGTGAAAGGGAAAACAAGGTAAAGTCTCTAAAAAGTAAAATGGAAGATTATCTTTATGATCCAGTAAGGGGAAGAATGCTCACAGTAAGAAAAATTGACAAAAATAATATTAAAATTAACAACTCTGTTCATTAAAAGATACCACAAGTAGTGTAAAAACACAAGCTAGACATAAAAGAAGAAATGTTGTAAGATTTAATTTATATAAACATCAGAAAACAAACAAAACTAAACTTTTGTTCTTAGGAGCATACCCTTATGTGATAAAACTATAACGCAAAGCAGAGGCTTCCGTAGAACGCAGGGCGGTGGTTACCTCCCGGGTGATGACTGGGCAGGATCAGATGAAGTTTCTATTCTTGACGAGGGAGGAGATCACATAGCTGTTTATTTTGTGGTAATTTATTAAGCTGTATGTTTTTGTTTGGGGCACTCTTCATTATGTATTTTACATTTTATAACATAAAGTGTTCAAAACAACAAAGAGCCATGTGGCCCGGCTGAATGGCCATGACAAAATAGAACATGTTAGTGGATCAATACCCACTTAGAGGTGTCCAGGTGCATTTTCAGTTCTCTGTTCTTAATCTGAAACTGCCCGTGTTTGGACTCAGGCTTTACATGACATTGAAGGAGCCACAATAATGAAATTTTCAGAAGCATAAAATCAAGATAAATGACAGATTCAAGATTCAAAATGGTCTTGACAGATTTGTCATTCTAGCCCAGAACCAGCAAGAGGAAACGCATCAGCGATAATGCACGTGGCACACCAAACACTGGCCTCCAGGAGTTAGACAGAGAAGGCTCTGGGGCTCCTGCTGCCAAGAAGCATTTCACAAGGTCCCTGCAGAAATGTCAGACTGGGCCCCACGAGTTAATCTGCCTTCTGGACACCGAAGAGCACAAGGCTCCTGCATTCAAAGGGAATTCAGAATGTCCACACAATCGCAAGGGCCTATAGAACAGTCAACCCTCAGAAAGGGCACACACAGAACTTCAGTGGCAGCCACCACAGAGCAGCAGTGACAGCCCACAGCTCTTCCTACCCTCTGAAAAACAGGCAACCAGGATTTGGGAGGAGGGCAAGGTTCAGAACGCAACGTGGTTCCTTACGCAGCCGCAAAGTAATGTTTCACTGGAAACAGCAGTGTATTCCGAATCACAGCCTAGACCCCTCCTTACAGTCACCAGAGGACAAAGAAAAGGGGATTCAGAGGAACTAGAACGGACGTGGTTACCTTCACCAGGCTGGCAATTGAGATTGGAGAGTGTAAGACTGGGTAATAAAATGTTTATTGTTCTCACTACACGACCTAAGTCCTGTCTTTCTCTGAGAAAGACAAATCCTCTGCCTGTACCCATAAAGTTTTGACTTTCAGATATTGTAAAATACAGACACCAGAACCTGCCCGACTGGCACAGGCAAGAGTCTGGCCCTCCACATGAGCAAGATGAGTGAAGCAGCAGTTCTTCAAGAGTTCTGCCAACGGCTCTAAATCCTTTCTGACTCAAGTTAGGGATGTACATAAGTCAGTTATTCCAGCACAGAAGAGGTGAGAATTAACCTAAATACGTAATTGCTGCTTTGCTTGTCTGCATCGCAACTCTGGCAAGGCAGGGACTATGTCTGTTTTAATTCCTTCCTGAACCTGAAGGCCAAACCCCAAGTAACAATAATTACTGATGAAGGAGAGAAGGAATGCTGACAGGTAAACAGGCAGAAAGGAAGAAGGGAAGAAAAAATCATGTAAAAAGTCCTGGGATTCATGAGTGGCCATACCTTCAAAATAAGATAACAGTACGATGTAACTAAAGCAGACAAGTAAGTTCTGTCCAAAAGATATCCAGCCACATAATATGAAAAATGGGCATTTATTGTAGAAGATACAAGGTACAGGAAGCATTGTACATAGGACAGTGACGCCTCAGTCCCCTTCAAAGTAGACACCTTGGGACCTCACACAGTTCTCCCAGTCGCCATCAGCTCCCCATCATATTTCCCTGAATCTCATCATTGGACTGAAATCCCTTCCCTTTCCAAGCTTATTTAAGTTTAGGGAAAAGCCAGAAGTCACAGGGCACCAAATCTGGGCTGTAGCAAGGCTGGGTCACCTGGGTGATTTGATGGTTCACCAGAAACTACACAAGACGGGATGCATGAGCACGTTGTCCTGATGAAGCTGCCAATCACCAGTGGCCCATAGCCGTGCCTTCTGAATCATCCCAATAGTTTCGCAAGGGAATGTTCAAGCTTAACACAAAATTTGATGCAGATTCCTTGCTCTGCTAGCTCATTGTGGATGCAGTGGACACACAGTGCACATGCTCACTCAATGGCATCTACCACCCCCACTGACCAGTACAGTGAAGTCATCACTGTTCACACATGAGCATTCCAGTCCACTCTCCTTGGCTGCCAGGTTACGTCAACGTCGCACAAACCATCCTTATTATATTAACAATGGATGGGCTTTTTGAGGACAGACCCCATATATGTGCAAGATACACATCATTTCATTCAGTTTCCCCATCTATGAAATGATGAAAGAAACTGCCATTAGCACTCCTCATATCCAAAAACCTAGGCTTTTGAAAATCAGATGGGCATTAGAGGGTGAATAGCTCAGCTTGGAAAAATGGAGAAAAAGGAAACTGAGCAATGATTCCTCTTTCCCATATTTCCAAAGCTGCAGACACCCATTCCCAATCCTGACCAGACAAACTTTTCCACTATCACCACCTCTGATGTCGGATCACGACGGGAGAAAAAAGAAAGGAGCAGGAGGAAATAACCGAAAGGTCGAGGGGGAAGCAGAAGAGTGCATCTAAATCTTCTACAAGGAAAAGTGGGACATAAGTTTCCCTAGTTTCCTGTTCCTGTCTCTGAGGTGAGGGCACGCAGGGAAAGGCCAAACGTTAGGATCACCCCTAACTGTTCCTCAGCAAACAGATGGAAAATCAGGGTGGGATAAAGGAAGAAAAGACATATTAACAGAATCAAATTCCAGATGGGAAAGGATGAAGCAAGGCAAATGGCTGCCCGTCTCAACTGTGCACGTTTTTTCCTGTGGGAGGAACAGGAGGTGGCTCCTGGACGCCCCGAGCCAGGGCCGACAATAAAACATCAGCACGGTGACAGCACGTTTATTGCTTTCCAGCTTGTGACCAAAATGAGACCCCAGTGTGGCGGAATTAAAATTCACAGTCTCATCCATGAGAGGATTTTCTGTGCCAGATGTTTTGTTAGAGGTCTTTAAAAAAATAGCCTAATGTGTTAATATTGAAAATAGATGCATGTAATTTGAGAATAAGTATAAAATACCATGTGTGTTAAATTAATAATGTTTCATTACTCACCCATCACAGAGTCATTATTTTAAATAACCATATTTCATTTCAGTGGACAGAGTGTAAATGAGTATGTATTTTTATGTAAAGTGGACCTGCATCATTATTTATTCATGAGTTTTAAAAGGATCATTATTTTTGACAGACAGCTCCTGTCAAAAGATTTATGCATAAGAGCTCATGTTTCCCCACAATAATCATCAATCAATAAACTTTAGAACCTGGTACTTAAAATTCAGTGTTACAGAGATGCACATTTTACTCTAATTAAACACATGTTTGCACTTGGAAAATAAACTACAACCTCAGTTCAATTATATATAATCTGAAATATCAATATTGCATGTGTAGGGTGAGTCACGGCTTTAGTTTGGGGATGTGCCTTGTTACATTTTAAGCGATTGCTTTGTTTCCACACACCAGACTCCTTTTCTGGATCCCTGTGGGGCAGGAGGGGAAGCGTACAAGGTTTAGCTTTTAACACTGTAATTGGTTATCAGTGGCGGTAGTTTTCTGAGCAGTGATGCCATCCATCCCTGCTTTAGACCTTGATTTTAAAGGACCCGGGAGGGCATAAACCAGGCATTTCAGTGGCATAGAAAAGAGCACATGTCTTTCAGTATGGGCTTAGAAGTCAGTTTAGAAGATGGGATGAAATGATGTATAGATAATATATAATCATAAAACAGCAAAATTGTAACAGAGACGGATGACAAGGCTAGTGGAAGACAGTTTCTGAATCCCCAAGAAGGACCAAAAGACAATGAGTTACCACCAGTGTGATGCCAGGGCTCGCTGCTCAAAGGAGCATTCACAGTGGCGATACGGCCTTAATTCCAGAGAAAATAATTGAAAGGCTGGAAAGTCTCCTGGGATCAGCTGTCCTTAGAGGATTTCCATAGACATTCCATTAATGTGCTTTCCCAAACCACTCTGCCCCTGATGAACTGATACTGCCCGAGACTGTTATTATCTGAAATCCTCCTTTGAATAATCTGAATCTAAATGCTGAATTATACATAGTGTGCTATTTGGCAACGTCCATTTTCATATCTAGAGTTCCAAAATTTAAGTTATCTATTATTGTGATATATCACTTTACTATTATACACTCAACACCTAGTACCCATTCTGTCACCGTGTGGAATTTGAAAGGGGTGCATTGGTCTCTCCCGCCTTCCGCACGCAAGCTCTGGAGACCCAGCGAAGCTGAGCACAGACAGACAGAGAAGTCCGGGTAGGAGAGCACTTTGAACCTTTGTCTGGCAGATATGCAAATCCTAGTTTCGGGGCCAGTTTTTTATCCAGCAACTAAACAGCTAAGCTAATGAACAAAATGTCAGGCCTTTCCTTGAGGGGAGGGGGTGGGGAGAGGGAAGGCGAGAGGGAGGGGAGAAGAGGCAGGTCGGCAGACAGAGCAGACCGCCGGCGCAGCTGGAGGGAAGAAAGGGAAGAAATGAGGCATGAGTGGCGAGGGCTGATCCACCGAGAAGAAACGGGATAAAGCAATCCTATCGAAAAATGCAGAACTAACGGTGCCCTTATAGTTTTCATTCGATTAATAGTGTAAACTTAAGAGCTATCCAAAGAATTTCCCTGTAGGAAATGTTATCAGTGTCAGCACGTTAAAGGGTGAATTCAGTTACTTCCACAAGGCTTTCTGGGTAGAGCTGGAATGGGCTAGGGGAAGGAGGTGGAGAAAGAGAAAGTGGAGGGATTCCCTATGGGAGAGGACAGTTTTGGAGCAGTCTCAGAAGTACGTATCTGAGGTCAGTTTGGGGAGATGAAGGATGAACCCCAATGCTAGGGAATCAGAGACTTTAGAAGAAAAATCTGCCAGTGAGAAAAAAAATCAGACTGAGGAATGTCTGACAGACAATGAGCAGAGTGTTTATTATTATAAACAAAAGACTCGTCCAAGTATTTGGGGCAAGTGAGGAAAGTGGTCTTTGCCCCAGGTTTGTATTGCACAGGAAAGCATCACTTCAGAAAAGAAGGCTGAGTGCAGGGGGAGCAGGACAGAGAGGAGAGGAAGGGGAGAAGCGAGGAGGGGAGGGAAAGGGACCCCAGAAAGTCTGAGAAAGCTTTCTGTGGGACACAGGATTGGGAGCTGTAGGCAGGGGTGGCAGGGAGGGAAGCCAGTCTTTTTTTTTTTTTTTTTTTTTTTTTAAAGATTTTATTTATTTATTTTGAGAGAGGAGAAGGGAGGGAGAAAGAGCAATGTATGGTTGCCTCTCACATGGCCCTCACTGGGGACCTGGCCCGCAACCCAGGCATGTGCCCCAACTGGGAATCGAACCGGGACCCTCTGGTTCCCAGCCCGCACTCAATCCACTGAGCTACACCAGCCGGGCGGGAAGCCAGTCTTATCTGTGTGTTCTTTTAATTGAAAAAGAAAGTTATGCAACTAAAGTGCAGATGAAACATATATTTTGAGTATTTACGAAAGTATTTTTTTTGAGTTTTGTTATTTGACATTTCTTACCAAAAAACATGTTGTTGGAAATGTTACTGAAGTTTGTGCTTTCCAATAAAGTTTAAGTCATTATCAACTTGCTGGGTAAATTTCCAAGGGACAGATTACCATTTTAAGAACCATGAGAGCTATCGGATATCAATAGATGTAGCAGGAAAGGAAGGCACCAGGGCTCTGAGCGGCCCAGGACAGCTAATAATTTTCCAGGTCAAAAGCACACAGCTACTCCCCCTTCATTAGGAGGAAATAATTAAATCTATGAAGGTGTTTAATGTCCTGTTTGAAAAGAACCTAGAGAGTCAGAATTTCTAAACACCTTAAGGATACAGATTTCTGTTTGTCAATTAAAAAAAAAAAGCTTTCATTTCATGCCCTGCTTTGGGTCAGGTTGTTGGTTGGGATATATATGAAATAAATAAGGTTGGTGTATTTATTTAAATTATGTAATTATTTTATATTAACGTAGAATATGTGTGTGTATATGCATTTGACAGTCTTCTGAGGTAGGGCCACAATTTTTTCTTTTGAGTTTGGATTAGTTTCATGTTTCTCTTCTCTCTCTCTTTAACACAAGTCTTACTCATAATCCAATCTTTCCAGTGTTACTGGCTTTAAAATGGAGCGAGAAAATAAACAATCTCAGTTTTGCAACCGTCTATGTTTAAATTTTCTGCCCAGGCTTTTATTGGTTGGCTTTTCTTTTCGTCATACTCTATTTAAAAACAATGCTTTGTAAGTTTTATAATACAAATAGAGAAAATGTACTCAACATAGTGTGAGTATAAATTTTTAAATAAATGTTCTCCAAGGGAACACATCTTCGTAACTGCTACCTCGATCAAGAAATAGAGCGTAACCATGTCCCTGAAGTCACTCCTGCCCCCGTCCCACTCATGTTGCCACCAGCCTTGCCCAAAGTAACTACTCTTCTGACTTCAGTCTCCATAGATCATTTTAATGTTTTTGACCTTTATTTAAGGGGCATGATATAGAATATATTCTTTCATGTCTTGCTTCTTTTGCTCAACTTCACATTTGTGAGATTCATCCAGGTTGTTAGTTGTAAACACAGTTAGCTCACTCATTGCTCTGAAGCATTCCATTATATACCTGAGCCACAGTCTTTTTCTCCTAGTACTAGCCATTTGGATCACTTCCCTTTTTGTGCTATTACCACAGTGTTACTCTGTACCTTTCAGTACACGTTTTTGGTGAACACACCGTGCCTTTGTCTTGGGTAGATACCTAGAAGTTGAATTGCTGGATCACAGGGTATGTGATTTTTATCATTACAGATGCTGTCAGTTTCCCAAAGTGGTTGTGTTATTTTCTACTCCCACAGTGTGTAAGAGTTCTAGCTACTCCGTGCCCACCTTCGTTAGCACAAGGCATTATGGGACATTTTTATTTTTCTCATGCACATGTAGTGGCATGGCACTGAAGCTGGAATTCATGTTTCCCTGGTAAGGAGGTCGAGTGCCTTTACATATTAGGGTCCTTGTGTGTTAAATGCCTACTCAAGTTACCCATTTTCATTAGTTTTGTTTTCTTATTGATTCATTGATTACATGTAAAGACAGTATGCAAGTGGTGTATGTGCTTGGATTCAGAATCTAAAACCAATTAATATGGTTATTAATGGAATAAACACTACTGAGTTTGGGGGGCTTGGCTCTCATTTTTTATTAGTTTTCTTTATATTTAATAATTTTCAGAATTATAATAATAAGAACTCTAATAAACCCAAGGGACTGGAAATACATACTCAGTTTACTTATTGGGAGCAGGGAGGTTTGGGCAGGTAGTGGACTCTCTGTACAGGGAAGTGTGTGCCAGGGATGTCAGCTGACATGCTTTGCAGACAGTATGCTAAAGGGAAGGAGGACTGGTTTACCTGGCCTGTTCATTAAGTGGAGGTTAGTCATCCAATAACATCATGAAAGGTCACTCACTAAGGGAATGAGCTGCAGGGGGGAGGGATTTTATTTGGTTCCTGCTATGTTTAACTCCATGAGGCAGACACTGGGCTTTCTTTACTCTCCTGCATCAAAAACTCAAACATCGTGTTTCAGAGAATGGTATTTTGTATCTTAAGGTCACTGTCTTTCATCTAGTTGGGAACTTGGTCCAGTTACCTTCCAAAGCTTTCGTTTCCTCATCAGTAAAATGGAGATACTAATATAGTGGACCCTCTTATCCACTGCTTTGCTTCATGTAGTTTGTTACCTGGGCCAACTCTGCTCCAAGAATATCAAATGAAAAATTCCAGAAATAAATGATTTATAACTTAATTTGGGAGCTATTCTGAATACTATGATGAAACCTTGCTTGCACCATCCCACTCTGCCCTACCTGGGACACGAATCATCTCTTTGTCCAGCGTATCCATGCTGTGTACACTCCCTGCCCATCAGTGACTTAGCGGTCATCTTGTAACGGGGTGCAGCCAGAAGGAGGGCCCCCTAGAGGGAGATAATTGGCCCCACACTAAAAGGCCACACCTGACCTGAATGCTGGCAGCTGTGGCCAATTGTGGGAGGAGCCGGAAATGCGACTCCGGGATTTAAATCCAGGCAGAACGCTGCTTGAGCGGGCCTTTTGGGAGTTGCTTGGGTCTGTTTCCGGCTGGCTCTCTGCGGTCCTCTGGGGGTCTCCGGCTCTCCTCTCTGGGCGCTTCCCACTCCACACTGCTTGAGGGCTCTCTTGAGTGGCTCTTCTCGGGACCACACTGCTTGAGAGGTCTCTTCAGGTCTCTCTTGGTCTCTCTCTCTTCGGGACCACACGGCTTGAGTGTCTCTACCACACGGCTTGGGACCACGCAGCTTGGGTGAGAGTCAGGGTCACGTGGATGGTTCTGGGAGCCTGTGTAAAATACAGTACCCCAGACTGGGCAGTGGGAGAGGGAAGGACTGTGTGTGTGTAAATAAACAATTCCTTTTTAATTCTTTTCCTTTTGAATCTCTCCTTTGGCAGCGGGCAAAACAAACCTGGTAAGGGGGAAAAAAACCCGGGTACAGAAAACGGGGGGTCTTTCATCCAGGCCCCCCATTTGTTCTGTAACAATCTCAGTTATCAGATTGATTATGAGAGAGAGAGAGAGATGGAAGACAGAGGAGAGAGAGACCACATTCACATAACTTTTATTACAGTATATTGATACAATTGTTCTATTTTATTATTAGTTATTGTTGCTAATATCTTACTGTGCCTAATTTATAATTTAAACTTTATCATAGGTGAGTAGGTATAAGAAAAAACACAGTATGTCTAGGCATCGGTACTATTCACGGTTTCAGACATTCACTGGGGGTGTTGGAACCTGTCCCCTGCAGATAAGAGAGGGACTGCCATGCTATTTACATTATTGAGTGGCTGTGAAGGTTGAATGAGATGATGTATTCAAAGCACTGAGCACAGGGCTTGGAGCATTAGAAATAATCAATACATCTTATTTATTTTTTGTCATTAAAGAATTATTATATAGTATCCAAGCTGACAGAATTTAGGAATAAATTTTCACATAACCTTAAAAATATATAGGTTTCTCTTGACTCGAGTGCGTTATCGCTAAGATGGTTTATCCGGCCTCTTAAACACACATTTCACAAAATATTGGAAGGATCACTGATATTCCATCAGTTTTCCTGCTGTCCTAACATATCTTTAAAATACTTAGCTCTAAAACCAAAGATTATTTGGCCTAAGAACAAAGGAAAAAATTTATAGCAGGAAGATGGAATCTAAGAAATATCATTTGGACCTACCCACTCTCACTTCCTAGTTCCTTTCTCCTAGAATTTTTTCCTGTCTTTACCTGCCTGTTTTGTGTGTTTGCTTTGGCTAAGCTCTTTATAAAGGCATACTTTACATACAATAAAATGCACAGATTTTAAACGAGCAGTTTAATAAATGTTGACAGATATATATATCCATGTAACCACCGGCCCAATCAAGACATAGAACATTTCAATTATCCCAGGAGGTTCTTCTGTGTCTCTCCCATGTCAGCATTCCCACAGAGTCTCTATTCTGATGCCCATCACAAGTTAGTTCCTTCTGTTCTAAAACGTGCCTGACCACAGTCTTAAGTGTGGCCCCCAGTCTTCTTTTCTGCTCCCCCTTACTTGGACTTGGTGAAGCCCCTCATATCTCCGTTTACTCATCTGAGCTCCTTTGTGCATTACCCCGGCTGCTTTGGCTCTGCTACCCTCCCGTTGTCATGGAAATCTCAAATGGTATTTGCCCTATTATGGGATGGAAAATGAAATAATCTCTGAGAGACATCATTACACTTCATCTAAGATTCCTTCCCGACCACAAGGGTCAGAGTCTTAGCATTCTACCTAGAAACACTTGGTTCTATGTCTTTTTGCAAGAGATAAAACTGCTGTTTCTTATACAGGTTGACTCTTAACATCACAAGGAGAGAATAAAAGACTTGCGGTTACATTTGCCCTACCAATCCATTCGGAAGAAATGGATTAAAAAATTAAAAAATGGATTAAAAAAATTATTACATTCGTTGCCAGCATCTTTATACACCAAGCTGCATTTACAGACTAAAAAAGTAAACATGCAATATAAAATTATATTCAAGGCCAAAGTTGGCTCCATTCTTTGTGAAAAAATTTAGGAATCTATGATCCAAGATATGTGGGGTGCAGGAACCCCAAAGTGTGTACATGGTAATAGATTTAGTTGTACCAGTAAAATATTAAGGCATCTATATGTACTTACATTTTAGCTCACATTTTCACATTCGGTTTTGTATTTGTAAGTTTTAAAATGTCCAAAATAATGTCACAGAAGGATACATTATATAAATGAGATAAACAGGTAAATAAATAGGGAGGTTGGGGGAGTGCAGGCTTCCTAAATCTAAAGAGTTTGGAGTGCACAGCTGCTGATTCCAGATGTGCATGTGCCACCATATCAGAAAGCTCGTTTGTCTCCACAGGGTTGAATAATGAGGTTCCTGGGATGCTATTTACACCCTAAAGAGTTTTTCTCTTCCTGATTAATTTTGAAGCAAATATATACCTTAAATATTTTTGCTATAGTGTATTTTTGCTTGGTAGCCATAGCCCTCAGCTCAGAGCAGAGGGGACCAATGAAAGAATTTACAGAGGCACGAAGTCTTGAGTTTCCCCATGATCTGTACTCTAAGGTTTAAGAAGGTTATTGGGGCCTTATTTTCTATAATTAAGAATGACTGTAAAATTCTTTGTAGCAATTTATTTCTACATGTGCCATCCAGGTCTTCTGTCATCTCCTGGAAACCCTTTCATGGAAGTTTACTGGTTCCAGCCCAGTTTCCTGAGAAAAGAAAGGTAGAGACAAGCTCTTAGGACAGCTACCTGTGGGGAAAAGGAGACATGAGAAAAAAGAACCAGAAACTTTTCGGAAACAATCATTGACCTTAGACACAAAAGTATCTGGGTGGCCAAGGACCAGTCTTCTTAAATCACATAATTGGCATCCAAAAGAAATTTGTAGACCTTATTTATAAAATAAGTTAATAAAATACATACTTTGTCCTAAAATAACATTTGTCAAAATGTCTAGTTATTCCAATATGAACAAATATTAAGGAAAGTTGTCTTGAGGACTTCCAGCGAAGATAGAGGCATAGGTAGATACGTTTTACCTGCTCATACAACCAAAAGAAGGACAACAAATTTAAAAACAAAAACAACCAGAACTGCCAGAAAATTGAACTGTATGGAAGTCCGACAACCAAGGAGTTAAAGAAGAAACACTCATTCAGACTGGTAGGAGGGGTGAAGATGGGCATCTGGGGTGGACAGGACACACGGCAAGGCTGTGGCTGGAGGATAGGGTGGGTGAGGTGGCGGCTGGCAGTCCCACATTTCTGTGTGAATAAACCAGGAGGAACAACTGGGGAGCAAGACAGACTGTACAACCCAGGGTTCCAGCACAGGGAAATAAAGCCTCAAAACCTCTTACTGAAAAAACCTGTGGGGTTTACAGCAGTGGGAAAAACTCCCAGTCTCACAGCAGAATTCATTGGAGAGACCCACAGGGTCCTAGAAATTACACAAACCCACTCGCCCAGGAATCAGCATCGAAAAGGCCCAATTTGCTTGTGGGTAATGGGGAAGTGACTGAAAGACAGATAAGAGTTCAGCAAGCTGCATTGTTCCTACTCTGACCCCTCCCCACATACAGCGCCATAATGAAGTGACCTGGGTGCCTTGCCCTGGTGAACACCTAAGGCTCCACCCCTTATAATGTAACAGCTCTTGCAAGATAAGAAAATATGGCCCAAATGAAAGAACAGATCAAATCTCCAAAAATAGAACTAAGTGAGGAAGAGATAGCCAACCTATCAGATGCAGAGTTCAAAACACTGGTAATTGAGATGCTCATGGAAATGGCTGAGTATGGTCGCAAAACAGAGGAAAAAGTGAAAGCTATACAAAGTGAAATAAAGAAAAATATACAGGGAACCAGCAATGAAGGGAAGGAAACTGGAACTAAATCAAAGTTTGGAGCAGAAGGAAAAAAGAAACATTCAAGCAGAACAGAATGAAGAAACAAGAATTCAAAAAAATGAGGAGAGGCTGGAACCTCTGGGACAAATTTCAACTATTCCAACATCCAAATCATAGGGGTATCAGAAGGAGATGAGGAAGAGCAAGATATTGGAAACTTATTTGAAAATATATTGAAGGAGAACTTCCTCAATCTGGCAAAGAAAAAAGACTTCCAGGAAGTCCAGGAAGCTCGGAGAGTCCCAAAGAAGTTGGACCCAAAGAGAAACACACCAAGGCACATCATAATTACATTAGCCAAGATGAAAGATAAGGAGAGAATCTTAGAAGCAACAACAGAAAAGGAGACAGTTACCTGCAAAGGAGTTCCCATTAGACTGTCAGCTGATTTCTCAGCAAGAAGGGGCTGGAAAGAAGTATTCAAAGTCATGAAAGGCAAGGACCTACATCAAGATTACTCTATCCAGCAAAACTTTCATTTAGAATGGAAGGGCAGATAAAGTGCTTCCCAGACAAGGTAAAGCTAAAGGAGTTCACCATCACCAAGCCCTTATTATATGAAATGTAAGAGGGACTTATCTAAGAAAAAGAAGATCAAAACTATGAACAGTAAAATGACAGCAAACTCATGACTATCAACAACTGAACCTAACACAAAAACAAAAACAAAAACAAAAGCAAACTAAGCAAACAACTACAACAGGAACAGAATCACAGAAGTGGAGATCACATGGAGGGTTATCAGTGGGGAGGGGGAGGGAGAAAATAGTGGGGGAAAGGTACAGGGAATAAGAAGCATAAATGGTAGGTTCAAAATAGATAGGGGGAAGTTAAGAATAGTATAGGAAATGGAGAAGCCAAAGAACGTATATGTACAACCCATGGACATGAACTAAGGGGCAGGGGGAGGGGAATCCTGGTGGGAGTGGGTGTACAGGGCAGAGGGGAATAAAGGGGAGGAAAAAATGGGACGACTGTAATACTGTAATCAATAAAATATATTTTTTAAAAAAGAAAACTTGTCTTAACATGGCTGTTAAATCCCCTTGCTTTACCCACATCTGAGATCAAAAGGAAAAAGTCTATGGGCTTCCTTTCCTTTCTTTCTGACAAACTTTTATGCCTCATCTAAAATAATAAAGTAACTCTCTCCTTTAGGGAAAATTTGTTTGCAACTCAAAATTACTTTTACCTCATCTAAACCAATAAAAATATTTATTAAATCATGTCACAATTGTCTTCTGGAGCATATCTAAAGAAGAGCATGCAATATCATTCAGGGGGGAAAGATAGCTATCAGAAATATATCTGATTATACAACTCGTAGACACATTGATAAATTATTGATATTACCCTCCTTGCATCTCTTACAGTGGCAGGAAAAATAGACCAAGAATGGCTTCCTCGGTGGCACGTACGATTCCAGGGGACAATGAATTTGCCAGGTCATTTTCACTAATGGCCTTCGGGAAGAAGATTCTTGAACATGGCATGTTGAAAGCAAATTTGATCCAAACATGCTCTGGCTCTCAGAATGTCAAGCCCTTTGCAAATTCAAGGCATTCAAGACAGCCCCGCATGATCAAAAATGGCACCAGCATCAATTAATGCCAACACCTGCAATTAGGAAATCGCAGATGAGTAGGGACATGAGAGGCTCTAATTTTCCATTGCCTGGGATCTCTGTTCTTGGTGACACCTGTCATGTTTCATTGACATGAATACTTTTGGAGGCTTCTCACCATCTTCTTGAAAATTGCAATTCTGACCAGAGCTCCCCAGGCACGTTGTCAATTTATCTTCATTTGCAATGGGTCCCTGGACAGACTCTGAGAGCTCCCAGAGACGGAGCTTTTACATTTGAAGAAGGGTGCAGAGCAATGTCTAGCTGCAGCCATATAGTTTAATACAGAGTTGCAGGGAAAATGAAATTAGTTGGTATGTAGGGAAATCAATGTCATAGGAGCCTACAAAAAATATGGCTGGTGCTTAGAAATGCCTTTCTGTCACTGTACAGGAAATTAGGATCAAGGAAAGCAGTCCCACACTGTGGAATTTTAATCTAAGAGATTTTGAAATGGTTCGTATAACTTACTCATGCTCAATATGTTATATGGAAAACCTGAGCAAGTATGATCAAAGCAGAATATGTCCTATTATCTGACTATTAATCTTTTTAATGTAGACCCCTTTGTGATTGCAAACATGGCAATTTTGGGGGGCATCATGGTGAGAGTTAGAGTTGGGCGAAGCCAGAACAAAAAGTGTGTATTCACAGATGTATACACTCACACACACATACTTCACATTAAACAACACTTTGTAGATAAACCATTTAGTGGGGGAGAGCATCTTTACATTTATTAGCATTTAACAAAAACCAGAGACTAATTTCTTCCATCCTTTGTCTTCTCATAAAGAGATAGAAATGCTGAAAATTGATAACTTTTTTTGATAACATCTGTGTCTTCAAAGAGTTGGAAACCCTAGAAGTCAATAGCAATGCAAATGCAAGTTCGTTCTTGGTTAACAACTTTAAGTAGATAAATTTGGGAACTAAGTGATAGGTTGATAAAATACTGTTTCTTTTTTCTTCATTGTTATTGCAAGTCATTTGAGAAGGCATTCTTGAGATTTTCAGGTTCAGCCTAGATTGCTCAGTATATATTGCACTACAAGGATGCATATTAAGAGCATAACTTTAACACCGGTTGATCCCCTTACCTAATAGAATCACATTTAACACAATGAAATCTTGATGGATGATCCTAAGTAGTTAATCAAATCTTATCTTTTCATTAATCTAATTTTATTGTCATACATGTGGTCTCAGCAGTTTATCTTGAGCAGTAATCAGATTTCATTTTTAATCCAAATAACTTCAATTGGGTTTTAACTTCTACACGTTTTCCTTGTTCTGCCAACATTGATCTAGAGAAGATTAGGATTCTACAAGGGCCCTTTTCAGGCCTCTCTTGTATTGACATTTGTCTAATTGCTTCTCTTTATGTGATATACTTGTCCCATAACCAAGATGAATATGTAGCAGAGGCAGGAGGTAATGACAAGTCTGAAAGCTAATGACAGGGTGGAGGGATAGAAAGCATTTAGGACCCCGAGGTGAACGAGACAAGTTCTGCACTTGTAAAATGGGAGATATATTAATATTTACCTCATAGGGCCATAGTAACGATTAAATGAGATGGATGCTTGACCCTGATTGAACACTGAGAAATGATTGTTAGTCTCATTATTCATTTCTAAAGGTTGAGAGGTGATGTGAAGCTGATATTAGCAGATAATGTTCAATAATTTTTCAAAGAAGAAATTGTAATTTTTTAGAGAGGAAGTTCTGAAGTGTCTTCCCCTTGCCATTTGGAAAACTAGTGGTGCGGGTGAGAAGAATACTTAATTTTGGGGGGTTGCTGTATTTTGGGGGGCGGGTGGCAGAGGCAACTGTGGGCAGGAATGCTAATGGAGGGAAACCAGAGCTACTTGCAGACTTGGGGGAGCCTGTGGCGTGTGATGAGCACCCTCCTGCAGACTCACTCTCGCAAGGCGGAACAGTGCTCCTCACTACGCCCACTGCCAACAGTGAGTGAATTCTGTTACAAAAGAAAGAAAGGAGGATGACTCTAATCAAAAATTGTTCTACCAGGTGTCATTCTTTTAAAGAATGCCAGGGTAGGTACCCTCTGCTTCACAGTTCTTGTTTGTTTTAGAGTTACACTGTCTAACGCAGTAACTACTAGCCTCGTGTGGTTATTTAAATTGATTTGAATTAAATACAGTGATATTTCTACAGTCCCACTCTGACTCTGCATATTTCCAGGGCTCAGTAGCCACATGTGACGAAGGACTGACCTTGGAAGGTGCAGGATGGGAACATTGCTGGCCTCACAGAAGGAGCTGCGTGGACAAGCAGCTCTAGGGGAAGAAGGGACAAAGGGTGCAGGCCGCGGAAACACCAAAATGAGCTCGGGGATCCCAGCTCCAGCGTTAACTTGCCGTGTGCTACCTGCTGGTGTCTTAACCTCGCTAAACTTGATTTTTGTTTAACTTTTAGATGGGGATGAATAATGCCCACCTTGCAGGTTACTGTGAATATTAAAGGTATGAAAAGAGCCTAACTTTGTGCCTGACCCACAGTATGGGCCCAATACATGACATTTGTTGTTGTTGTTGTTATTATTATTATTATTATTATTATTATTATTATTACCAATAACAGTAAGTGCTGAAATAAATAAGCTAATGAAAGACTCCTTTTGTGGCATTTCTGGTATGGCAACATTTCAGTTTTATGACAGGGGTTTAGGCTTTCCCCAAATGCTCCTAGTTATAAGGAATCTCTAGTCCCTCGTGTCTGTATTACATAGGTACCTCTGCAATTAGATTTGAAAACTAAGGAGAAAATATGTCTCTAACTAGGTGATTTTTCATGAGGAAAAAAGGGCTAGATGTACAAGTTAAATACCTGCTTTAAGTGCATGGTAAATTCTAAACATGAATATCTCTTTCCTATCAAAAATATATTCTTTTGGGCAGTTATTAGTTTAAGATTAGTTTTTCCCTACTTAATATGCAAAATATGCTGTGACAAAAGGTGGCCCCAGGCAGGAAAAAAGAAATGGCCAGTATCACTCATTATAATTACAATGAAATAATGCTTTCTAGAAAACAATGTTTTCTTTTGTTTTCCTTTTCTGATAGGAAACTGTGAAAATTGAAGCTCTTTTCAATTCATCCGTTCGTTCCACTTCAAATGCATTCCTGACAGCCATTTGAAAAGTCTTTCCCCAAACTGAAATTAATATTTTCCAGACTCATTTTGAGAATAGCGCTTGTTCGCCGGATTCTCTAGCAACCAACCTCATAATAACTATCATCACATACCTGAGCCAGTGCAAGCATGCGGGGACAGAGGGGGCCGGTCATGAATAATTCAGACTCCTGGGGTGTTTCTGTTGGATCGTGAAACAGTTTGTCTCTGTGTAGGTTCTTTTCGTGAAGGGTGTCAAATTCCTTTGCAAACATCTTTCCTTCTCAGCACACCTGGGAGATCTTTTTCCCTCTGCAGCTCCGGTTCCTAGTCTCAGATCCCAGTGGCCAGTAATGGTGGCAATTCCTATTCCATCTGCTCTGAACTGAGAAGGGGCCGTTTTGGTCAGGCTCAGACCGTGTGATGTGAACATCACTGGCTGGCATGTAGTCAACATTATGCTCAAGAAACATATTTGTCCTGCAGGTGATACTAACAGTTTATGAATGAGTGGATTTTGATGTTGGTTAATTAGAAGGTACTTTATTGCAGCATCTGTCACCCAGCAGCAAACGATTTTCCTATGTGTTGTTCAGATAATTTTCCTTATGGTACAAAAGCTGGCTAGTATAAGGATGTGTCAACAATTGGGAGATTAATAAGCACGTTATTTTTTTTAATATTTTCTGAATATATAGGTATGTGTATATGGTTCTTTGAATCAAAACTGCCCAGAATTAGTAATCATAATAAAGCTAATATTTGTTGAGCTTTTCTAATGTCTCAAGTGCTGTTCAAAATGTTAGTTTATTCAATATTGGGACAAGCTTCGTAATTATTTGAGAAGTCCCAAAATAGAATAAATTATCTTGAGAAATAACTCCATCTAACTTTGAGGAAGACTACCAAAGATCCTCTTAAATTTTATGGAAACTCTAGGGTGGGTGGTAAACGAAGCATTGCTTTGGCTTGCTGAACTCCTAGCAGCGTTTTCAGAAAACAGATCAGGGTGTTTAGGTAAAAGTGCAGGAGATTAAAGGTCCCTACTGTTAAATCCTGGATTACAGCACATCACAGCCCTTAAACTTGACTGTTCCTTAGTGTGAGTCCCTTTCTTCACCCTGACTATGTAGCTGATTTTGCAGTGTAGTGTGTGCAAGCCTAGCAGTAACCTTTTAAACAGTATAAGTAAAATAAAGTAAAGTAAAGTTACAGGGCAGCCCTGGGCAGGAAGAGAGCCGGTGGCCGCGGTCTGGGAGCTGCTACGTGATCAGCAGAAGCCCCTGCGCTGCCTTTGATCTGGGCTCCCCTCCCGACGAGGGCATCAGCCCCGTCAGGACAAGCTGCATGTGCAGCCTTGTTAGTGACCCTTGAAACTTGCTGTTCCGAGTGCGTGGTAGGCGTTCCGGGCTCAGATTCCAGACCCAGCCTGCCTGGTTTCAAATCCTTGCTCTGCCAATTCCTAGCGACCTGACCTCAGGCTCGTCTCATCTCTCCCAGACACTATTTTATCATCAGTAAAATGAGGGTGATAATTGCTGTATTTATCTCATAAAGCTATTAAGAGGATTAAATACCTTACTGTGAGTAAAGCACTTCTAACAGAGCCTGGCTATTGTGGGTTATGAACTACACGATTTCCTGTACTGACCTGATTTTCCCTGATTTCTCTTTTGGTTTGGCCTCTCCGTTTCACCAGGGATGACACTGGAAACCATAGCTTGGGCTTCTTTTTAAATACAACAGCCCCAAATATTTGGGAATTGGAATTTGAGTGCAGCTATCATTTTGTTTTCAGAACTATTTTCTCTAAAATTAAAATAACCCAATTAGCTTTTTAAGTTTAGCATCTGTTTAAGAGTTGAGTAGAACATATTCTGGTTATAATCACTCAAGTGTGATGTGATTATGATGTGTGTGTTTGTGGTAGAGTGGGGGGTTTAGGGGCGTGAGGTAGGAGAAAGAGAAATACATTTAGAACGAAAGTCAGGCATATAACCAGGCAGAGAGAACACTGGACACAGGGAACATGGAGCTGGCCTGAATATTCATAAATGAGAAATTGGTGAGATGGGGTTGGCCCATTTTTAACTGTTTTATAGTTGAGGTTTTGGTGGCTGTAGTTCCCACCAGTCTGGGGGACAGGAGCGTGTGTGTCAGTGGCAGCATCAGAAGAGCAGGTGAGACATTAAGGGCTAGATTTTAAACATGTCCAACTATTTGTAACATAATTTCACCAGGCAGGGAATCCATGATTTCAGTATGGATTCAAACCCACTAAGTGCAGACTCATAGACCTTGACTCCTCCATGAAGCCCACCCTGATTAGATATGCACCCTTCTATCTTTTCATGATGCTCTGGGAACAGATCTCTCAAAAATACACTGTATTTGACATTCTTGTCTTTACGGTGGGAGAAGTTTCTTAAGAGCACAGTCCGTAACAGATTCCCGTACCAGGCATAGTATGTGCTCAGTCAGTGTCTGAAGAGTGAACTGTATGTCTGTTCTCAACCTTATTCCTTGCGCACATCACATAGAGGACAGAGATTTGAAGTTAAGGAGATAAGTTGCCATTCGCAAGTATAAACAACATATTCCTTCTCAAAATCATTCACTCCGGACGTTGTTTAAGGCAAGTCCCTTTATAGAGCTGCTAAAAAGAGGACTTCATGGTCATTCTGAGACTCTTCCACATAGACTTTGGGATGATGGCTTGAGCGACCGGTTGGCCCCAAATGCATATGTTGCACGGTTAAACAAAGCAGGCTGCCTGCATAAGTGAGGCTTTGTTTGAGGCGCTGTTTCTCCACGCTGCCTCGAGAGGTCCTTAGGTACCTCAGTGTAACAATCGCTGTCCTTTTTGTGTGCTCCGAGAGGAGGCTTGGCCCCTTGTGAACCCTTTGTTCATTTCTCTCTTCCCTCCTCAACAGGGGGCACATGCTAAAAGGTTCCCTCCACAAAGGCTGTCCCATCCCCTGGCCCCTTTCTTCCTGGGCTCACATCAAATCTTCTTGATTACACAGATGCGCTGGTACTTAGAGGTAGAGAAAGGCGTCCTGTGGTTGGTGGACAGGCCGAGGAGAATGCGACGGCAGCATTCACAGAGGACACCGTCTCTCCGCTTCCAGTGGAAACGTCTTTACAATGGACCTTTATTTATTAGCATAAAGGAGACTTTAAAAGACTGCTTTTAATTGATGCAGATTCTCAGGGTGAACTCCTGTTTCAGGACAGTTTGGCTGGAGCTGCTGAGTAGCTTCTGGGAGCAGATTGAGGATATGATGATGATTTCCCGTCTCAGCTGTAATGTAGCACCAGGGAGAGTCTGGGGCAGGTCTGTTTTTATGGGGTCTGAAGTGGATGCCAAGATAGAAGTGCTTCGTGTTCTATTTTCCATCAAAAGGCATCAACACTGTACACGTAGCCAGAATGAATTAGAGGAAAAGAAACCAGAATAGGAATGTTTATTCTCAATGACTGAGCAGTAATGAAAAAGGAGCAGGATAGCATCCATTGTTTTAAATTACACCGTGCTGGTGACAGTGCAGCACCAATGCAACAGCGGCAGTTCTCAGCAGGAAGTTGACAAGAGAGGTGGCAGGATCGCACTTGGAATGCTTTTGTAAGCATGTTCTGCACTGAATGTGAAGCAAGTCGGTCCAAGACACTTCACGATCAATAGTGTAGGTAAGAGCATGTAGGATGTGTGAATGATATGACCGGGTGTGCAAAGAAACTGGAGTCAAAAGTAGCAGAGCCCAGTGGTTGAAAGATTCTAGAGCCAGACGGCCTGGGTCCGAATTCTGTATCTGCCCTTTATTGTCTATTGTCAATAATGATTCTCTGGGCTTCCGTTTCTTCATCTGTAAAATGGGAATGATAATAATGGAACTTATCACAAAGACTCTGTGAGTTAATATATTCTTTAAATATATGCACGTGTTGATAGACATTATGTGAATATTCAGTAAATAAATAATGAAGTCATCTAATACTTCCTCAATATTTTACAGTGCATTCTCTGGGAGATAAAGTCTCTTCTAAATTGAAGGACATTTTTTAGTTTAAGTAACACTTATGTTGTCCTTTGGTGCTATGGACATGTAAAAGAACATAAAATATGGTCCCTGATCTTAAGGAAATTATAGTCTATAGGACAAAAATAGGGTGGGGCAAAAGTAGGTTTACCGTTGTGAGTATGGGAAAGTTTATCCTTGTATTATTTACTAATTACTGTATTCTTTTCCATATAAACAACTGTAAACCTACTTTTGCCCCACCCTGTATAAAGGTTGAACATTATAATAAAAACATAATTCAAAACATGTGTGAAAACTTGTGTGATGTAAGATTAGTTTCTGTATGAGCTCATGACAATAATTGCGATAGATCACAAGAGGAGAGAAGGCCTTGCTCCTGCTGGATTGCCACACGAGGCCTGCTCAGCGAATGGCTTGGGAGGGTCAGAGTTCCACCTGCTTCCGTCAGAGAGGAATTTACATAATGAGGAAAACAGAAGGCATGCTTTGGTTTGTGAAACATACCCTTGACTCTATTTAAACCTCTTTTTACTAAAAAGCAAATATTACCTTGATCATTCACTCATATGTAGCCAGTAAGGTATACAGGCATACCTTATTTTAGGAGTAGCACATTTTATGCCAGTATTTTCACCTGTTGGTGAGCACAGAAAAAGATTTGCCATTCATCTTCACAGATTTTCTTGTATTCCATCCAAATAAGTACATCTGGTTCACATGATATCAAGCATTGCTTTCCACACCACCATCACCACGGAAAAAAATTTTTTTCTGACATACCATATGTTTGGAATCTAAACATGAAAAAAAAGTCAGTTATGGCTACTTGCAAATAGAAAAACCAAATAATCAGCAATACACAAGACAATTCAAAATGACATTTTTCCACCAATATCTGAGTTCTTCATAAAATTAGTTAAGCTAATGCTCATAAGGGAGAAAGCAGAGGCACTGAAGAAAAGACCCTGTAGCTCTGTTTTGCTACTGCATCCTCTTTGCCCCCCTTCACCCCCTTCCCTCTCTGTATCTCCCTCCTCCCGCTCCTTCCTTCCCTTCTCCTCTTCTTTCAATTTCGCAATTCAACGTTTATTTTCTGCATTCTGCAAAGTTATTATAGGTATCAAGAATGCAATCTGTTTCCTTTGTATTAGTTTCATGATATTTCCTTAATCATGACAGGTATTTATTTTACAGATTGCTTGTTAATAAATATGACTTAAAGCATACAAGATGTTTCTTATGACTTTTCTGGATTGTGTGGTATAAACACCAGTGTATATCAGTACCAATAAAATCTGTTGGCACAAATGTCCCCGTGACATTTTGACAATAGTCTCCAGTGTAATACCACCTAACCTGAAGACTAATCTTGGTGGAATGACTTAATAGGCTTAAAATGTCATGCTTTGTGCATTATAGCCTTAGCTGGATTAAATATGCCATGTTTACTTTAAACTCCACATGTCTTATTAAATTATAGTCATTTTGGTTATTCTGTCCTCTCTTTCCAGGATATTAGCTTATTTTTAAAAGAGATTTTTGAACTCAAATTTCTCATTTCAGGATTGATTAAATGCAAGGCCACAAAAGCTAAACATAGAACAAAATGAGGGAGGACACTGACAAGGGAGCCAAAGTGAAACGGAGAAACGGTAATGACCTAGAAACGACAGTGGGGAGTCGTTTAAGCCAGACAATATGTTCCAAGTGCTGGGTGCTCTCACATTTGTATTTATTTGGAGTAGATTCACAAGAGCAATATTTCTTATAGCAGTTCCCATAGAGCTTCTCCAGGCAGAAAGATTCCCACCGTTAAACAAGATGGAAAACATAAAATTATGGCTCAACATTTTGGAAATGTATAATATACATTAACCAGAAATCTCCTTAGATAATTACTGCAGTTTACTTTTAAATTAAGATATAATTGGCATACTATGAAGTTACCATTTTATTTTTATTTTTGTTTACTTTTACATATGTTTTAGGGCCCAGAAGGAACAAATAATTTTATCAATGACAAGTTTGGGCAAATATTCTTAAAAATACATTGTTCCTTTTATTTCTTTCTGAACTTTCTTTTACTTCCCAGAAGACACACTCTCAAACATATATATTAATACACAAAACATTGCTTATAATATAGAGTTAAGACTATTCAGCTATTTTAGGGGAAAATAGTGAATTTAAGAAGACTTCATACAAAGAGTCACCTCGATGCTGAAGAATTAATCTTAAAGTTTATAGTTTATTTTTGCTTTAGCATCTTCCTTGAGCTATAATTCACAAGTTACCATTTAAAAGTGCATGTTTTGGTAGTTTTTAGTATATTTACTATGTTGCTTACTTTGTAATTTTATGTAAATGGTATTGTACAACATGTGGCCTTTTGTGGCTGGCTTCTCTCACTTAGCATAATGTTTTCAGGGTTCATCGATGTTGCAATGTGTGACAGTACATTCCTCGTTATAATGGAATAATACTGCATTGTATGGATATACCGCATTTTATTTCTCTATTCATTACTTGATGGACATTGGGTTATTTTGGTTAGTATAAATAAAGCTGCTACGAACATTCATGTACAGGATACTGGATAAATTTTACAAGTCTGGCTTTCTCTCTTTCCCCGAGAATACAGGGACCATATTATCTTGTCCCCTTTGCATTATCAGTGCCTAGCACATAGTAGGGCTTTCTAAACACTTTATCCAAAAAAGTTAATAAACAATTGCATGAGTAAAAGGATGCATAAGTAATAAGAGCTAATAGTTATGCAATTCTGTATACAAATGTTATTCTAAACACTTTCCATCTATTTACTCATAGAAACTATACATCAACTTTGGTCAGATGAGGAATTGGATCTATAATCCATGCTCTGAAGCACTACACTAAACAGCCTCTCTTCAAACATCAACCAAAAGCTGTAATGGAATATTACTTGGCCATAAAAAAGAATATAGTCTTAAAATTTGCAACAGTATGGGTGGACCAAGAGGTTATGATGCTAATTGAAATAAATCAGACAGAGAAAAACAAATACACTATAATTTCACTTACATGTGGAATCAGAGAAAACAAAACAAATGAACATACAAAACAGAAACAGACTCACAGATACAGAAACCAGATGAGAGGAGAGTTGGGACGGGGAGGGAGCTGGGTGAAAAAAGGGAAGGGATTAAGAAGTCAAACAGGCAGTTACAAATAGGCATGGTATGTAAAGTAGCATAGGGAATATAGTCAATGATATTGGAATAACTATGTATGGTGCCAGATTGGTAGCAGGCTTATTGAAGGGATAGCTTTATAAGTTATGTAAATGGCTAACCTCTATGCTCTGCACCTGAAAGTAATACAATATTGAATGTCAACTCTAAGGGGGAAATGCTTATTTACAGCTGCCATAAAATGGAGAGGACTTAGCAGTCACCTCCCAGTCCATTCTTCAAGTCCTCTTGCACCTGCGGTCCTTTGCAAATGTATACTCAACTGGAGGTGGTACTGAGAATGCTGAACAGGTACTTTGCTTTGCTGTTTTCTCCATAAGCGACTAGCACTATGGCTGAAGGAAGGTCAGGGGCCCTGCAGAAATCACCCGTGCCTGGGGCACCAAGTTTCTAGGGATGGCACAGAAGCCAGAGTCATTCCCAGAGAGATCGGATATCCAGAATGGTCAAAGTGGGAGTTGCTGAGAGGACTCAGCAGGCAGATAGCAGCACCCTAGCAAGAGTGGCCACATATTTTAAGTGTATGTGCTCTGACCCTGAACCTGCACCTCCTCTTTAATCTGGCCTTGACATTGTGTCCTTGTCTGACACATATATAATACAAAATGCAGACCTATGTGCCTCCAGTTTGGCTAGGGCAAATGCTAACTGGGAAAGGGGGTTTAAAGTGGTGTAGGGTTAGTCCTGTCCTTGGGAGATAATGGAAATGTGTGTTCAAGCACCTTTGTCCTGGTGATCCCCTGAGGAAAATAGCCTGGATCTGAGCCTGAGTTACGAGCAGCAGGCATAGCGGATGCTCTTCCCACTGTGGTATGGGTGCTGATGACGGCTGTTTGGCCGCTTTCTCTCTAATAGCTCCAAAAGTTCAGTCGTGTTTTAGACCAAACATATACCACTGAGTGTCCAGGTTCTCAGCTCATCATTGGGATGATAAATCAGTGATCCACAAATTACTTAATTGCCCATGCCAGCTACCTGGGGAGTTGAATATACTGGCAACTGCATCCCACCCTCACACGGTCCAATTGTGATGTCCTGGGATGGGACCTGGGTATGGGGCCCCATCCCAGGGGGTTTTAAAATCTCCCAGATTATTCTAATGTGCAGCCAAAGTTGAGACTCACAGGCCCAAACAAGCATTTTTACTATACACTTGTTGACAAGCAGATTTTATATATCTTTCAAGGATCAAATGAGATAATACCTATACATTACTCTGCATAGTTCCTGGCAGAATAAGGTCTAGTGCTAATCGTCATTTGCCCAACTGTGCATGCACGAACACACGGTGGCTTCGCAAACCCACAATCAATTGCGAGTTAGTAAAGTTACAATAAATTTTTTTAGTTAACTGAGATTCAATCTCAATTTCACTAAAAAAAAAAAAAAACTTTAATTGTACTGTTTTACTGAATTATAATAGTCCAATTCTCCCTTTTAAAATGCCAAGTGGAACAGATGAAAACTTTCCTTCCTTGGACATTTAGATGTTTAGGGTCCTAGATACCACACCCTTGACGGCAATAAAGTCAGAGCCCCACAATGAAAAGCAAATGAAATTTGCTCAATACAAAGTCCTGGCTGATTTGGTTAAAATAATGCTTTACTGTGGTCTGAGTATTTTCATGTGAGACTGGACTCTTGCATATGTGCTCATTTAAATCTTGTTCAAACTTAAGAAAAATTGTACAAATTATGTTTTTTTTTTAAGATTTTATTTATTTATTTTCAGAGAGAGGAGAAGGGAGAGAGAAAGAGCAATGTATGGTTGCCTCTCACATGGCCCTCACTGGGGACCTGGCCCGCAACCCAGGCATGTGCCCCGACTGGGAATCGAACCGGGACCCTCTGGTTCCCAGCCCGCGCTCAATCCACTGAGCTATACCAGCCGGGCCAAATTATGATTTTTGATCAATGGAGTCATCTTTGTTGATTTGCAGGTCAATATATTTTAAAATTCCTCTTAAAGGCCTTTGGAAACACACCTTGAAGACAAAGATGCCCCATTACCTGAGAAGGTAATGGCTCTGTTAGGACACGTGGGGGGTGAATGGGAGGGGGGGTGGTAAGCTGTACAGGGAGTAAAAACAGCATGTGTAAGACCTTGAGGTATGAAGGTGCTTGGCATATCCAAGAAACTGGAGGAAGAATATTCTGGCATACTCAGAAAAATGAAATGGACCATATTAGGCAATGAGGCTAGAGAGATATATGCACTCATGGCCGCTCCTCTGTGGGGGCTTGATCTGTTCACTCCATGTGCTATAAGTGCTGACATTAAGCATCGTTGACTGTAACATTAAGTGCTCAACAATAAGCCTTAGATTGCCAAGGCACCCATCTCAAAGGCATCCATCTCAAATAAATATATTGCCAGTTTTATGGCATAGATATGAGCTTAACAACTAACTAAAGAACCAGGCTGCCCACCCTTCCTTTTCTCCTTTTAAAGTGCCCTGAGTAACCTAGATAAGTGACTGCCTGAGTGACCCTGCCTTTCCCTTCCCATGCTCTAATTCCCTCCTCTTACGTTTTCAATTCACCAAGAAAGAGTGAACCTGCAAAACCCTTGGCACCCCAGCCCTATCCAAAATAAAGACAGAGCCCTAGTTCTGGGCTCCTGCCCTCTTTTTCTACTGGCCCGTGGGCATGCCGTATCCTTCACTTTCCTGGATTTGTGAGTAAAAAGCCTTCAGTTTGTCAAAGTTTCTTGATGGTTGCTGAGGTGAGTCTTGTAATCCTAAGAAGCACAAGGGGCATTCCAGCCAAAACATTGGTTGAAAAATGTTTGTGCGGACTCACCACAAGTGGTAAGGGCCCAGGAGAGTGTCCCAGGCATTCCTAGCTGATAGCATCACTATCGATAGGCTGAGACCTACATGAAACACTCTGTTACAGAGATCAACTTATCAATTGCTTTTGGCTCTATGGTAGAGGTCAACTATTTCCATAATAATTCTGTGTAATAAACCTCCCAAAACTTAGTGGCTTAAAACACAATTATTTATTCTCTCTCACACCCCTGTGAGTTCGGTTGGGAACTGGCTGATTTAGGCTGGAGTTGGCTCTAAGCTGCAGGTTGGGGCCAGATTTACTCCGCAAGTCCCTCATCTCCACTCTCCCAGTGAGCTACATGGTAGTTTCTTTCATGGCAAAAATGCAAGTGGATAAGCACACCTACATAAGCACATCTCAGTCCTGTGCATGAATCATGTCTGCTAATGTTCCATTGGTCCAAAGTCAAGGGCCAGGGAGCGCACTCTGTCTATAGTAGGAAGAAATACAGGGTTTCATGAGTTAAATGGCTTAAAATATGGATATAGAGAGGAGTAAGAAATTGGGGTCCAAAAGTTGATCTGCCAAGTCTGCCAAGGTGAGGTTTCATTGATTGATTGCCTTAGGCTGTCCTGGTCATCCAGTATCACCTGTGCTGTTCTCCTGTTAAGAGGTCAACAGGGCCTTTGTTGACCCTCATATTTCATCTGGTCCTTGTTATCGTATGCTGCATGGGATGTACCCCTAAACAAAGGAGAAGAACGGCAATTCCTGTACATTTACTCAGGGAAAACATCTGGAGAGATGTTTTTGTTCTTCTTCAGTTTTCATCTGGATGTTTGGCATTGTGTCAAAAGTATTACTCTGAGAAGTTTTAAAAAGTTAGCCTAGTTAGTGTGTTACTTCCTCTCCATGTTATAATAATACACTAGAGTCTCATTTGAATGCCACCCATGGGATGCATGCTGGGAACCATGTAATAGAGGAAAGAGCAGGGTAATTTTTTTCTGATGTTCATTCACAGTAAATTCCTTTATAAACCTAAATCAATTGGCCCACTTTAGAAAAAATCCCATACCTTGTTTTGCACGTAACAAAGAGATTCTGATGTGTATGAGATCTTGTGTGTCCTTCGATTTAAAAATCACAGTGTCTACTCTTTGTTAATGACCACTGGGTCAAGGTATGCAATCATTTGTCATTTTTATTAAGATACATATTTGAATGTCATATGTCATGTGTCACCATCTTGGTACCACTGTTTTGTTCCCTAATTGCTGTCTCATAGGCTTTCATAGGAAAATTAACAAGCGTTCGCAAATTTGGAAATTTTCCAAGTATCTTGGATATAACCCTTAGGAATGCCGGGAGCCCTTCTTTATCTTTCCCTCTGAAAAGGAGAATGGCCTATGAACTCAGAATTCAATACTTCAAACAAAATTAAACAAAAACATCTGTGGCATAAATTTGGTTATATATATATGTATATACACACACACACACACACATGCATATATACACACACATACACACACATATATGTGTATTAGTGAAATATAACTCACTAAATACGTAATACACATATTATACCTTTTGTGTGTGTATGTTCATACAGGGTCTGACAGAAGTAAGGTTTGCTTGAGTGTGGTTGGTGTGGTACGTGAATGTCTCGCACGAGATGGACAGCAATTTGAACGTTTTACCTAAAATGTCATGTGGTGTGCTGGAGTGTGATATTGTTACGTTACAGAATTAGATGCTTATGATTTTGTAATAAAAGATTCTGTAATTAAAAGAGGTGTTATTTGTGCTGGACCCTGTGCATAATTTTTTAAACTATTTATAATTTATCCTTTTTTGCTCTTGAGCTTTTCTCCACCAGCAGTGAAGAACGTACAGAGTGAACGTGCTGTGTACTAGATGTGGCCCTGTGGCGTGATCAGGCATGGAAGGGCCAGCGGCATCAGATGGAGCAGTGTATGTGCAATCGAGACCTGACAAAGAAGATGCAGGCATTGTGACATAAAGGCAGATGTAGTCACACAAGAGGGAAGAAAACTCAAAACACCACAGAAATGGCCTACATGTAAGCACTAAGGCAGGCGAACAGCAAAACCAGCAAGAGGTTTTAGGATGTCATGTCAGAACTCAGCACCCAAGATTCTGGATTTAGTTAATATTTCAGGTCCATGTTAGTGAGTCACTTCCCACTAGATAGGATGCTACTGGAAGGAAGAGAACATGTCTTCTTCTTCTTTATTTAAATCTCCGTTTTCTAATACACTGCTTGAATCAAAGTAGGTGCTCAGTGCATGCTTGATGAATAAGTGAGTAAATAAATGAATACATGGAAGTCTGTCAGTGAATAACAAGGCCCGCCCTTTCTGGATGGTGTCAGAAACAGATCTCTCATATCTACTGGGCAGTTTGGAGAAGGTCCCAGAGATCAAGACCAACATCTCTTTAATAAATATTGATAGTGTGCATGTCATCAAGAGAAGTAGTCAAGTCTAAGAAATAAGACAGTGATCCATGTGCAGATCTGAGATTCAAGGTAAGGATTACCTTAGCAAGAATTACTTCATAGTAAGATTTGCTGCCTTAAAATAAGGTTGCAAGGTCAGAGCAGGACAATGAAGACTTTCTACTGCATGACTTAAGTGTAGATTAGAGCTCCTTAAACATCGAAGTACAGAAATTGTCCCCTAGCTGGATGTAAGGGTCAAGTGACTCACAGTATTGAAAAAAAGGACTAGGGTTAGGAAACTTTGAAGTCATTTAACTGTGTATTCTTTTTGAGGTGCCATTAAATGTTGAAAAAAGTGTATCTTCTTAAAGTCAATTTAACTAATGCCTAAAAGACTTACAATAAATATGGTGTTGCAGGTGGTCTAATTTCAGTATTGTGTCTTATTGAAATGAAAGCAGTCTATCACATGAAGAAGAAAGGTAATTTTTTCAATTCTTACTTCTAAATCTCAGAGCACACTGCAGGGAATCCATTTCATACTGCATTTAAAAAGTTCTGTTCACCCACAGAAATAAATGTTTTCCTCCTCACAAAATAATGAAGTATCAAATTTAAAAATTTGGAAGAAGAGTAACAAAATAAATGTAAGAAAAGAAGAAGGAAGAAAAATGTAAATATGAAAGTAGAAAAAATAAATTATAAAACAGGAAACAAAATAAAACTGATCACTGATTCTGAGAGTTGGTTAATTGAGGGGAAAAAAGGAAGGTAACACAAGAGCAAGAGTGACAGGAAGAGAGAGAAAGCAGCAGAGGCTGGGTCGGGGTGGCGGGAGGGTGAGAGAGAAGCAAAGAGGTGTATATGTAGAGAGGGGAAGCACAAATGCATAAAATTACTTATTAGAAGATTGAGAATGACGAGTTCATCTCTATTAAACTCTTTACACCGAAGTAAATAAGGTGATTCAAAGATTTTACCACCAAATGAGATCTCACAGGAGTGTAAAAGAAAATATAGAAAGACATATTTATATTTTCTTGGAGGAAAAGTCTGTGGAACAAGACAAAACTCCCAGAAGCCATAAAGTTAAAGACACAAATAGCTTTACATAAAATTTAAAATATTTACATGGCTAAAAAAATAAGAACACACCAAAATAAATTTGCATTTTATATATAAAATGGCTAATATTTTAAAAATATTTTGAACTCTAATAAGTCAATAATAAAAATACTAATGATCCTAAAAAAAGCAATAGACACAAAAGAAATGCAAATAGATTCTAAATGTAAGACTGAAAGTGTTCATCCACAAAATAAGTCTTGAATGAAACACTATTTTTCACACATCAGAATAGCAAAGCTGAAAATATTTGTAATATAATGTGTCATTGAGAATAGGTAGAAACAGAAATTCTTATTCATTTCTAATGGGATAAATAAGCAAGGTCTATTTTTATAACAATTTGTCAATTGCTATATAAAGTAAAACTTTGTCTATCCCTTGACTAATATTTTCAGATCTAAATATGTATGCTACAGATATATTCACACTCATAAAGACATTTTTTCAAGAATGTTTATTGCATCATTTTTGTAATAGTGCAAAGGAAAACATCCAACAATTAAAAAAACGTACATGATTATGATACATTCATATAATAGGATACAATGTCTCCACTGATGAATAATGATTTTCAAGACATGTTAAGGGGGGTAAAAAAATTTCCTGAAAATTATATAGTATCTGATGGTTAATTTTATGTGTCAACTTGGCTAGACCATGATATCCAACTGTTTGTTCAAACGCTAATCCAGTTATTGCTGTGAAAGGACTTATGGGCGTAATTAATATTTGTAATTAGTTGACTTTAAATAAAGCATATTAGCCCCAATAATGTGGTTGGGCCTCATCTAACCAGTTGAAGATCTTCAGAGTAAAACAGGTTTCCTAGAGAAAAAATTCTGCCTTAACATGGCAACATCAACTCCTACCTCAATTTCCAGCCTGCCTGTAGATTTCAGACTTGCTGGTCCCTACAATTGTGTGAGTCAATTTCTTAAAATTGTCTCTCTCTCTAAGCAGTTTGTGTGATACATACAGATATTGGTTCTACTGGTTCTGTATCTTTTAAAAACTTGTTGGACAGGTGATGATTATATATTCAGTGACTGACTGGAAGGACATTCAAGAGAATAGAAATAGTGGTTGTGTGAGCTTGTTACTCAAAGTTTGCTTCCTAGGCTGCAGCATCAAGTTCAGAGTGGGTCAGAAATACAGAAACTCAGGCCCCACTCCAACTCCTGGAACCAGAATCTGCATTTTAGCAAGATGCTGAGGTTGAGAAGCAGTGGCAAAGGAAACAGGGGGTGGGGAAGACGGATGCAGATGAAGGGCCACACCTCTTCAGCCTCGATTCCCCCTTGCAGGCTGAACTTCCCTCTCCTTTCCCTCCTCGGACCTCCCACTCCCGAATTTGCCCATCCATGGTACTCAATGTCCCCAGCCTTTCTCCCTTTTTACTCAAATGACTTCTGACCTGCTGCCTACTGGTAGGCTTTTTTCTTTCCGTTTATATTTTTCCCCTTTGCAAGTAAATCTTAATAGTTCAAATTAATTCCTCCTCACATCCTGCGGTTTCCACTGCAGTCCTGGATCCCAAACTACATCACACTCTGGAGCTTGGGGACAGGCACTGGGTGTGGAGAACAAACACAGCCTACTTGGTCTTGCTGCTTTTTCCTCGGCAGAGGGAAGGGCTGGGCTGGGGTGGGGAGGGGTGAAATTTCTGTTGTTATTTCTGCTCATATGGTGTTTCAGGTAGAACATTTTTTTTTAAATTACAAAGCAGATCTTAAATTTTTTTTAACTTCAGGAGATTTTAAAAATAGCATAATTGGCTATAAAGGTCAGTGGAAGATGAATTGGTCTTATTAGAGAGCAAATTATCCAGTAGGGGCTCACCTTGTTGAGAGAAAAGCTGTAACCTAAACAAAAGGAAAGAAATATAAAAAGATGACCTTGGGAAAAGCCCAGCATGAATAAAACATAAACATTTTGCTTGTTTTTATTGTTAAGCTGTGGCTCTTGTAGGATTTCCAGAGAACAAATGAGCCTGAAGCCTGAAGCAACTCAGTATGACCTTAGAGTCTGTCTTCTAACAACTCCAAGGCCATTTGCACAACTGGCATCCAAATGGATGGGTTAGTCTGCTCTGTTGCTTAGAAAAATGAATTTCTATCTTGTAGGCAGCCTTTCCTACTACCGAGCTCTGTTTCTGATGCTCAGACGAATTCTGTATGCGTTGCCTCCAAATAATCACCCTCAATGTCAAAGATGTTCTTTCCTCTACTTGTTGAAGCATTTACTGAGTACGTCAGGCATAGAGGCCAGTGAAATCCCATCTGTCTAGCACAGCTCAATGGCATGGCCACAGCTCTGCGAGGCACCTCCTACCGCAGTCGGGAAAGGGTAGGTGGGACTTTTAAAATATCGTTTGTCTGGACCTTTTCACTTCCCCAGTCACAAAAATCCAGGCCAAGCCTAGATTTAGGTATAACATTCTAAAAAATGCACATTTATGTTACTAGATAAGAATATTTTGATAATATTCACACTTACAAACATCAAGTTTTTAATCTTCAGCATTTGAGTTAAAATCATTCTAAAGGATATTATATATTCGCTAGTTTCCTTAAACAGTATGCTAAATAGATTTTAATTTTTCTTGGCTTAGAATTATCATTTTGGAAGCTATAATATATGCCGTTATACTTGGTAATTAATACGATACAGTAGAAAGGGAATTGGCCGTGGAGTTCATGGCACACAATCCAGTTAAGCTGTGTCCTTGAACAGATAAAAACAAAATCTGTATATCGAAATACTAGTTACTTGAAAAGAAAATTTGTATATCAAAATTATACTTAGTTCTTAGACTTGAATATAAAAGTTGAGTGAAATAATGCCAGATGCATAGTACCAAATAATTTGCATGGAGGATATAGGAAGAATGAGTTGATAGCTGTCCACTCAAGTCCATCCTCCTCGATTAAACACTCGATTTCCCTACTCACAGATCTGTCAAATGAGAGGATTTACCTTCCCTCCACCTCAGGGCCTTTCTGGAGCGGGGCTGTAGTACATTTCTTGCCAGGACCAATAAAAAAGTGGACCCATCTCTGTTTCAGGTTTGAGGAGTTTTCTCATCTGTTGGTCGGGTGTTGTAAACCTCTGAAAGGCCAAAGGTGTAAAGTGAGGAAGAGGCAAAATAGAACAGAGAAAGGTGATGATAGGATGAGGAAAACCTGACCAGCTTATCTGTGCCCTCCAGACCTGCTGGGGCCCACCCATCCTGTGTGCCATTGACACCAAACAATGGATTTCTCAGGCACCTGTCTGACTTTAGGACGTGGGGGATCTGATGGAATCACGTAGGCTCAGGTTTCCTGGTCACTTGACATCCCGTGGCCATGAGCCCAGGCTCCACTAAGCTAGGAGCTGCTTTGTCATCAGTGAGTAGTGTTCTGCCACGTACGTCTCAGCCTTGCTTTAGACTGCTAGGTGTCTCTGCCACCACCGCTCTATTGGGAATAGCGCCTAATCACCATGGATATGGCCGGCACCAATAGATCTGCTGAAACTTGTGGGCCAAGTGACATGGCTAATCTCACTGTAGCTAGAAATCAAGTGACCAGATTCTTGAATCCATGCTGAGGGTCTGTTGTGGTTTTTTTTTTTTAGGGTTATTTCTAGGTATCAACTGTCTTAGTGCAACTTCTCTGAAAAAGCAGAGCCTGAGATAAGACCTTGCACACACGTTGTTATTTTGGGGAAGCAATCCTGAGGAACAGAGGTCAGAACTGGAAAGTAGGGAAGGCCCGTCCTGGGCTTATTGACATGTTGCTCACACAGTGGGCAACTGGGCTTTGTCTTGGCTTGGGACTTTCCGAAGGTGAACTTTTCAGTATTACACACCTAAGGGCAGAAAAGGGGGCTATTCACCCACTGACTCTGTCCTGTGGGTCAGGGGTCACCTCCAGGGGTGTGAGATCCAGGTTTGTTTATGCGCAAGAATGGCTGAGTGAGCTCCTTTGGGTGTTCATATGGCAATGCCAGATAAGGCTAAGGACAGAAAGGGAACTATGTGTTGCAATTCAAGCAAGGGGCTTTCAGATTACACCTTCTGCAGCTGGTCACTGCACCCAATACTGCGTTTAAAAGGTAAGGCAGAATATGTACCTGAAGCAGGTAAGCAGTTTTTCCTAACAAAATGGCTGCAGCCAGCCATGCTTCTTTAATAATAATAGCAAAGTAATTACTATTGCTCTCATACTTTTTGTAACTATTGCTTTTTTTGCCATTAGCTATTATTTCTTACTGACTAGTGCTTTTCCATTATTTCAAACTCTAGTTACTTTGTTTCTCTCCTAGCAAGAGTCTGAAACCCAATTGCACCATTGGTTAGAATTATGCATAAATTAAGAATAAATAGGCCCTGAGTGGATGTCAGAAGTGATCTTTAACAAGCACACGAGAAAACAGATTTTGTGAGACATTCAATTGCCTGTGCAAAGTTACATACATAGTAAATGTCAAAAACAAACAAAACAAAACAAAAAACCACAAAGACATTAACTAAATTTATTGCAGCAATCTTTTCATGAGGTGTATTGGTCAAACCATTATGCTGTACACCATATATTTATACAGTGATATATGCCATATATATCTCAATAAAAATGGAATTTTTAATTTAAAAAAGTACATGGTTTTATGACTTTTGGTGTGTGTGTTAAGCCACACAGTGGCCCTTTATGTCCTCTTAATTTCTCATCCTCATGTTCTAATTGGGTGAAATGATCAAAGTCAAATTATAACCTAACAGGGGCTATTGTTTTGACTTTACATAGGCTATTGTTGTGATTACATAATATAACCTATTGTTATTACTATTATTATTATTTTGTAATGAAGCAGAGATTTTTAAATTGTCATGTAATGGTATTTTGCTAATCATTTTAGCTTTATTTTGTTATTCAAGAGTTATATCTGGTACACATATATGAAATTAGTACCAAATTAGTACAAATTAGTACCAATTGATTTTTGTTCAGGTTCATTAATTTAAGAAACAATGAAAGGGTTGTTAAGCCACACATAAAATAACGGACTATAAACAGAACTCTCAATATAGGGTTCCTGATATATGTTCCCGGAAAAGAAAAATATTTATTTTGAAAATGAAAGATTTAAATCAAATATACACTTCCTCCAAAATGTTTTACCAAAAAGTAGTAAGAACAAAAATAACAATGGGGGAAAATAAATTCAACTTTAAATGGCTTTCATCTTATATACAGGCCCTAATAGTTCAAATTAAGCAAAGATTAAAATGCAAATATTGCTTTTGGTGCTGGCTGGATTTCGAGGGTCTTTGAAATGTTTAGAAAACAGTCTACACATTTCATTTCCTTTTTATTTGTACAGCACATTGTTGTCAGCATTTCTTTGGTTTCCACATCTGGAATCACTAAAACATACAGCTGGGAAAAGCCGCCAGTGATATTTTGTTTTCTTGACTAAGAATTAGAACCTTGGCCTGACCAAAGGGTAATTATCTGGCGAGTTAATGATGAAATCCTGAGGAGCGATGACAAGATGAAGGCTCAGGTACTGGTGACTACGGGCTTTGGAAGTTTCTCACTGTACTTCTCTGAGTTTCCTGCGATACGGTTGTATCACACTGCTTTTGTCAAACCTCCTAGGTATCATGTCCGCTCACACACAGAGTAGGTATGGCCCTCACCCTCCGATGCTGCTCAGAGTGTTCTCCACGTATGCGGTAGGGGAGAAGGAAGAGCACGGCCCACTCTCTTGCCAGCAGCTCGCCCCAAGTATAAAGACAAGGAAGCACAAACCAACAGTGAAGTGCCACAAAGGAACCAACTTGGATCACTGGAGAAAATAACAAGAGAGAAGATGGAAAATTTACAAATCTAATAAATCAGACATAATCCAGGAAAGCAAAGAAGAAAACACCATGACAGTAATCTTCTGATATCTCCAAACTTTCCTTTTAAAAAAATGAACAGCTCATGTAAAGGCATGCTGATGAAGATAGGAAGATAAATTGCTCAAATAGACTTTTTTTTATGTCATTTAAGAAACATGGGAGTGTAAATTGGTACAAACACTTTGGAAAAATTATTGGCAGTGCTTATTAAAATTAAACATAAGTACAATGCAGCAATTTTTTTCCTGGCAACATATCCAATAGAAATGAGTTGTTAGTTCCATCTAGAGGAATGCACGAGAGCACTCATACCAGCTTTACATGCAACAGTCCCAAACTGTGAATAACCCAACAGTCATAACAGAATAATGGGTCAGCTAATTGTGGTCCAATCATAAAATGAAATATTCAGAGCAACAGCAACAAAAACCAGAATACTGTTACACACAGCTTGGATGAATCTCACAGTAATGATGTTAAGTGAAGACATGAGACACAAAAAGAGCACAATGGCCCTCCACATACTCATCATTTCACTTTCCGTGTGTTCGGCTACCTGCAGTTTCAGTTGCCTGTGTCCGGCAGTCTGAAAACATTACATGAAAAATTCCAGAAATAAACATTTCACAGTTCTAAACTGCTTGCTGTTCTAAGTAGTTCAGTGAAATCTCGCGCCATTCTACCCTGTTTCACCCAAGATGTGAACCATCCCTTTGTCCAGCTTATCCATACTGTATTTGCTCCCCACCTCTTAGTCACTCAGTAGCCATTTTGATTGTCAGATAGGCAGCAGAAGGATCTGCCTATTTTGCTTTTGTTTAAATAACCCTTTTTTTACTTAATAAGGTCCCCAAAGGACAAGAGTTGTGTTGCTGGCAATTTCAACATGCCAATGAGAAGTGGTAAACTTTACACAGGGCTCAGTACTATCCATGGTTCCAAGCATCCAATGGAGGTCTTAGACGCACCCTTGGTGGATAAGACCAGGAGGGTGAGGGTCAGCAGTGTTCTGTACTGATGTGGACTCCGGCACATAGTGTCGGAGATGTTATGGATGAGAATAAGTCTACCGAGACATGACCTGCTTAGGGAGGAAATGTGGCCAATCTCTCCAAGGAGAAGGACCAGGAACCTGTTCCTCAATGGGCTTTTAGTGGGTTTAATTTGCATAGGAATACATGGCATATACATAAAGGTCATCAATCATTGTCAGGCAGTAATGATCAAACAATAGATAACATTCAAAGAACTCTGAGGGCTTATTCTGAATCAGGCTCAGATAGCTAAAGGGCCATAAAATTTTGGGGAACAAATTAATTTTGTGCTTGGACCCCTATAATTTAAATTGAGGGTATTAGCAAAGTAGGTTTCACAGGATTTTATGCATTCTCCCTTAGGCCTGATCCTCCAGGGGAACCCACCCTTTCCAGCACAGGGCTGCACCCACCTCCAGCATTGTTTCAGGCTTAAATCGGGTAGGGGGAGTAAGGCAGCCAAGAGATTAGGAGACTTCTCGCACACAGAATGAGGACTCAGGCTATGTCAAAGTGAAGGGGTGAGGGTCCATCACACCTTTTTCTATAGCCCCCCAAGGCCTTCCCTGAAGGCTCCTTCATGACCATGCCTGTCTTAGGTTGTCCCTCCTTTCAGGAATCTTACCCGTCATTGGCTAACCAGTCACCCACCTGGGGCCAAGCAGGGTGAGATGAAAGGGGGCACAGGTGGTGCCCTACAAGGAAGATAAGCTTTGTCTTCTAAGTGGCTTATGGTCCCAAGATCATACTCAGCCTTAGCCATGGGAGGGTTACAGCTTCTGAAACCAGGCAGGGCGGTTCCCAACACTGTACAACTCTATAATTCTATGTAAATTAATTACATAAGCATTTCTGGACCCAAACACCCAAATGAGTGAAATGGCTTAGTCACCATGGAGGCCATTGTTCGTATTACACCAATGTCCCTCTCTAACTGTTGAAGCTCCTTTTCAGTAACTGTCTTCCCAGGCATGGAATATTATTTTGAATATACACAAAAGGTCACGTGTTTGTGTTTTGAAAGTGTCCTAGGTTTTCACTACATATAAAAATAATTTGAAACCACTTTGGGCTGTACAGAGGATTTGCAATGTGACTGAAAACATTCGTGTTGTTTTTAAATAATAAGGCATGCTTTACTAAAATATGAGAGTAATTATTTTGTCTGGCTTCAAAAATGTTTCTAAGGTTGATTTTTAAAAAGTTTCTAAAATGTGCAGAAATGTATTAGCATCAAAGATAAAAGATTCATGGCTCACCAAAGCTTCACATGTTTGCACAGTCAAAAAAAAAACAAAACAAACAAAAAAACTTGGCTCTAAAAACTCAGACAAGTCCAAATCCAGAAACTAAGTAACTTCATATTTATTTCAGCAACTCTGACAAGAATTTACCACTGTATGGCCTTATACTTAGGAGGTATCACCAGTTTATATACCCTCAGAGATTCATCTGTAGACCCCCAAAATCTCACCTCTGTTTTAAAGAGCAAATGCCTCCTCTTTGCCTTCAAGAAGGCTGGGGTTTATAGCAGCAACATGTTTAAGTGCCCTCTCTTTCAGTTTTCAAATCATCTATTTTGTTTAATCAACTTAATACACATACATTCTCTAGTTTCCTATCTTTCATGATTATTTTGCCATTCTCACTTGTCTGTTTAAAAAAGCAGTAGGGCCAACAGACAGAGTTGCCCATTTTACTAACCTTGCAGGATAACCTTGAAAGAAGTACTTGGTCCTTTTCTGTCTCAATTTCCTTGTTTGTGAAATGGTGGTGATATACTACCTTGCCAGAGTGTTGGGAAGAGTTTCAGGAGCATTCTTGGCTAATGATTAAGGAGCTGTCTTCTCTTTCCTAGGCCTTACCTTAATTCACTTGCTCCTCTTATAAGCATTGAGGGAAAATTTCAGGACGCTGAGATGAGCCCCAAATGATATTGAACAAGTTCTCTTAGTTTCTGTTCTATATAATATTAGGTATTATTCAAATATTTTCCATATTGAATTCTCAGTCATGTCTCTGTTGGGAGGCTTCTTTCTGTAAAATTATGTAAATACAATAAAAGCAGTAAAGTATGGACACAAAAACGATACAGACATCTTTTCGTAAGTGATTGATGATGATGACATTCATCCCATCTCATTTCTTACATGGGGCCCTGAGAGGAGATGTCCTCTCTTTTCTAACAGAAGTGTGACAAAATATTGGCATGTAATAGTTCTCATGACAGAGCAAGATGTTTGATGAATAGCTCATGCTTTCATTCTCTCTCCTTTAGGTACTTTATATAAAGCATTTCTATTGGTGGAGAGTAGGTAGACACAGTACTCATAAAGGTAGAATGCTTTTTTACTCTCAGCTGTTTTGCTCATCTCGATTGAAGCGAAGGTCTAATTTCCTAGGCATAAATTCATTCGGGTCACTGGCTCAGAGACCACCATTTATGAGGATTATTCTGGTTACTAATAGGCACTGAACTTATTGTTGAGTTTACTTAATTTCTAAAACTATGGTCTCTCCTTCTATATTAAGTTCTTAAACAGATTCAGAGACAATTGTTCCATTTTATTTGCTCTAAATTAACATTACCCATGAAGTGAAATGTGTTCCCATCCACTCAGTTTTTCACAACCAAGGGTGAGATATTCTAGCCATCATAAACATCAACCCAAAGCACTGTATACACTTCTGAGGTATGCTATCTTCCTTCCTATGATGCAATAAATTTCAGATTTCTAGTTTACAGGAACCAATAACTACTAAAATAACATTAGTTGGTTTAATTAAAATGCACACATGTAATGACTAAACCTGATGCTAAAACTGTACAGTCTCTTGTTACGTTCAAGGCAGTGGTCCTATATGACAGCCAGTGCCTCTTAAAATGATGCCAGTTTTTGTTGGATTGATTGACTTTTGTTTTTAACATCAAATGCAACAGAGTTCTAGGACTCCCAGTACTACTGCAGCCATTGGTGTACACACAGAGATGTACACACAGAGATGTACACCAATGTTGACAAGGAAGCGGTGCAAACACAACGATATCAGCAAAAAAGAAAGTGGTGAACTGGTACTTCAAAGGTAACAACCAGGCAATGTGACCTTTCTAGGCCACATACAATATGACTCACTGCTTGGCAGAGTTGAGACATTGTATGCTAAGATTATCCCATAAATGTGAAGGCACATTTTTAGTCTCACATATTCTTTCTCTAGCCATTACTAATTCTTCCTGCATGAACCTGCAAATCAAGAGCCATGACTCAAGTTAAAGAACTTTCCACTTGTTTATTGTAAGATTCATCTTTGCTATGGCTATCTGAACCCAGTTTTCATCTTCACTTCCCTGAGCAAGACGAATTTGTTGGACCGCCCAGTTGCCTATATGAGTGGATTTCAAAGAGTGAGTGCCTTGTGGTTCTATGCCAAAGGCTTCCTCATGGGTTCCCTTGATTCTCCCACACTGGGGTGGATTCCTTCCAAAGGAAGTGGACAAGATTGCCAAGATTTATTTCAGTTGGATGGCTTCAGGGCAATTAGGGTGTGCTTTAATTACTAAAGAGTCATTTAGATTTATGCAGAAACTTAAACTATTTTTCTACTTTATATGCTTCATATTTCTTGGCTCCATAAGGGCTTAAAATATT